>JAFREE010000134.1:0-67558 GCA_019400425.1 Hymenochaete sp. R1
AAGACAAAGAACAATATGACAAAGAAAGAAATGAAGTAAGCGGGTATGCTTGACTAAGCATATGAATGGTGTTGAACTGTAACAGCACCCACATGGGGAATAGTCAGTTATAATAGGTAGGTCTACTGGATAAGAAGAGTGAGTGAGAGGGTTGTGTGGTAGAGGGGAATGATTAGGTAATATAAAAGGAGAAATAAAGGAAATAAAAAAGCATTAAAAGTGGAAAATGTGTCACAATCAATGAACTTCTAAAGATTAGTCACTGACAGTTCTCAGTAATATTACATACTGTATTAGATGTGCTTTAAGTCCAAATCAGTGTACATTTGTCCAATAATGTCTAAATCTCCTATATATAGCAACATAACCAAATGCTCTTCAAAACATTGACCAGGCAGAATTAAACTAGACAGCAAGTAAATAGCAATATCACCAATATCACCACCCTCTGATTCAAACTACCATAGTAAGGTGATCATCAGGCAGAAACATGCCTTCAAATTCATCCATTGTTTGACCAATAACACCAAATGCACCCTGAGCGATGCATCCTAAGAAGTTAAGTTCTTGTATCACTCCTTTCATCGTCAATGCGTAGGCAAAGAACAGCAATTGCCGCGATCCGCGCACATCGCGGTTTTTGACAATGTCCAGGTTCCTGATAGCTTCAACCTGTGCACATTGAGTAAATGGTCGCTACTTCTACACAACAAAACTCACAAGTCGTTGTCGCGAGGCTTCCGCAGGTGGCAGGTAGGGCGGAAGAGGTGTCTTCAATTTGAAAGAGGCGGAGAGCACCGAGAAATACAAGATGACATTTCCCACCATCTCACGCCGTTCTCTGTTTACGGGTACAACAAAGTCTTTCCTGACCGAAGTAAACCTAGACGTGAATTAAGCAAGTGCTAAGTTCTGAAATAGAATGTCTTCTCACCACTCTTCCCTTGTCGTCACGCAGCGCATGCTATGCAGCCTATCCAGAATTGTCTGGAGGCTCGTCAGAATACTTCGATACAACGAGACCGGGAAAGGTCCTTTCAAGCGTGGTTCGTGCTGCGTCTGCTTGAGAAGAGTTTGGAGTTCGATCAGTTTGACTTGCAAGTGCAATTCCCTGGTTTTCAGAGGTTAGATAAAGTCAACCACTCGCGACTATAACAACGTACATTGCCATGAATGTTTGGATCGAGTCATTCAATTTGTCTCCATGATGTACACGAAGTAAGTCAGTTGTCTCGTTGGGGCTAGTTGGTTCGGAATCTGACCCTTCATAGGGAGTAGCGTCTCGTGCAATACCGTCCACCGCATCAAATGCTGCCCTCTGCAAAACCACTTTTGATGAAGAAAGTCGCACGAGGATTCCAGAATTCGCCGCAACAAGATGAGTGTAAAGCCACCCCAAGTTAAGACAGAATCTACCATCTCATCAGCCGCTGTAGGAACGAAGAAACATTTTCTGGGACTCACTCGCTCAACTCTTTACCCAATTCACGACGCGCTTCCGCAGGCCACCAAAAGCGAGATACCAGACCAGCGTATATGACCCCGATTGCGACGGATAGAGAGCGGTAATAAGCTATATTGACAACTGAAATATCTCTTTGGCGAATATTGTAGCTACAAACTTATTAGCCCGAGTCGTGGCACAATACCTCGTATAACGGCTCACCAGTAAAGGCACGTCAAATTGTAAGTCAGCAAGATGAAGCGGCCACTCGATGCATATTCGGGTTTTGCAACAATATAATAGAAACAAGGAATAGAGAAGAAGAATCCGAATATGGATAATGCTATAGGATTCTCAGGGAGCAAACTGAAAATGCCAGTCGCTACGGCAGCACCCAATCTAGAGACAAATTATGAGTCATCCTGACAGGTAGTCGACAGGACGCACAAGGTACCCAGAACTCGGTGAAGGCTGAGGAAATTTGTCTGACGGATTTATCAGTCTCGTTATTCGTTCGTAAGAGTGGTTGACTTACCGCGCCAATTGTCGGAGAAATGACCACAAAATACTGATCGAGAGTTTAGGCAATTTAACAGATAAATAATTTAATGCCCACCGATATAAGAGCCCACTCCCCTCTATATTCGACAAAATAAGGTCGAGTAGTGTCGAAAAACGCGGGTGCGGCCAGAACCGCAGTCGCCATTCCAGCCTTAAACGCGTACTTAACGTTTTTCTGCTTAATGATTTCGCCGAGGTACCATATCCGTTGTCCCAAACGCGTCCAAAAACCCAAACCTTCTTGTCCAGGAGTAAGCATGGTGTTAGGCGCATGTGGCCGTACTTTAGGGAAAACCAGAGGTTTACGGTTCGCCAAAGGTTTGATAAGTGTACCTATGTGGATTTGGTTAGATCAATCTATTTTCCCCATCACTAATAGAAACCACTCACTCAATCTCTTCCTCAGAGTAGGTCGCTTCGCTGCTTTCGGATGAGCATGCGAACTGAATAATCGACCTTTCAGATTCGAGATAGAAAATAACTTGGAAAGACCGTCCAAAAGTCGCCTCTTCTGTGATGCACGCTCAAGCTCATAGATCCTACACATGGCATCAGCCAAACTCGAAAGCTCCTTCGCAAATTCTTGCAACGTAAATATGAAGCTATTATTTCCGTGAGTTTCTGTTATCACTTCCAGAATTACCAGATAGAACTTACAAGTAGACTTGGAAAACAGTCTCATCCGCGCCGGATCTCTCTAGAAGTCCTTTGGCGCTAGTATGCATATCGTCCATATTGTCACCATGCATTTGAGACAATGACAGTGATTCTGATACAATAAGGTTGCTTCGACGATAAACGCGCATCAGGGCATGATTCGAGGTGCTCTCGAACGAAAAGAGCGCTCGGTGCAGGTCCTCCGTGAGGTCAAACACTCGCTGTATTTGATCGTCTTCAAAACCTGGTTGTGAGAATGTCTTCTCTAGGCATCGAAGCGTCGAGGTGCAAGATTTCTTGGTATCAAAAGCATTAATATTAACAAACGCAGTCTGACTCGATAACAACTTACCGAAAGTGACCGCAACGGAGGGCCCATATCATCAACGAGCTCTTCGAACGCAATGGCAGACACCTGCAGATTCTCGGTAGACTCGGACTTCTTCATATCGGATGCTCCTAATGTCGTCTCAGATTTGCTCCGACTAAGGCTGCCTCTTAAATCCGTGTTCCTGAGATATATCCGGCCATCTTGAGCGGCCTGCGCGAGCTCAACTTGAAGTCGGGTGCCACTACGAAGACCATTCAGGTGCTGAGCCAGACGATTCAAGCATCCAACGGCATCAATATGGGCTTGGAGTGCGACTTTGTTGCCAATGTATTCGGCGCGAGACTCTGATAGATTTTTCTTTAGCGCCGTAAAAGAGGCTTGATGGCTATCGATAGCAGCCTGCAGCTGCTTCGAGGATGGTGCCTGCTCTCGGACAGAGTCGAAAATGAGGAACGTGCTGGTCAAGAGTTCCAATAATGTCGCAAAGGACGTGAGGCTACGCGACATGCCCTTACGGAGATTTTTCGAAGCTGATTGTGGCCAGAGCAGAACGCATACGATATTTGAAACAATGGCCCCTGCTAGGACAATGCGCAATACAGCCAAAAGCGTACGAACGCCACCCTCCTTCACTACACTGAAAAGCTCATGAGACTCACGCACGATAAAAAGTATATGTAGTACTTACACAGTGAAGATAATAATAGTCATCATGCTGCAAGCTGGTCCGTCGTGAGAAGGTATATTCCACAACCAGTGGAAGGATAGACCCACCAGTATTGAAAGATGGCTTTCCCATCCAGACCTTCATGCCTGCTATCACCGTCATGCCCAATCCAATCCAAACGATGACTACCAAGTCCGCCAACCATTCCCAACCTTGATTAACGTCGATCCACCAGAACATCGCCATGCTCCCCAGACTAACAAAGGAGGACCAAAAGATCCCGAAGAAGCAGAACACGTCGGCCTCCAGCATCCCTCCTACTGTCTTCGCGGGATTAAAATAGACAGCACTATAATTTCAATTAGTCTTTTGAGTTTCACAAACAGATATAGGAACGCACACGGTCGCAACCATATGGCCAGATGGCGAAGGTGTCCTATCGCCATCAGACGTTATGCTTCCTAATAAGTGAGAGAAGGGTGTGATATACGTGAACAGCGACGCGATGAAGTATGCGACGGCACATTTGAGAATGTTCCTTTGAAGCGGCGTCAGGTCCACCACCGTATGCCAGTCAAAGTATCTGACTTTTGAGAAGACCGACGACGGTGATGGCGAGGTCCCTTCAACTGTATTCTCCTCCAACTCTTGCGAGCCCTCGTCCTCTGAATCGCCTGTGTTTGATAATGAGTCTGCCGATGCAGTTTCATGGTCGTCGTTCAACTCGGGAAATGTCTCCTGCACAGGCGACTGCACGACTGACGCGTTCCCTCCGTCTAAGACAGACCGTGGACGGCTCGGGACCGAATGAGTGGACGGCTCTCCAACAAACATAGAGCGCCTCGAAGTCCTTTTCTTCAACCTGATCGTTTGCCCGGGTTGCTTGAGCTGGCCGCCATCCTCCATGACCTGCCCGAACACCGTCCATTCCCGTTCTCGAGATTCTCCGCTTGGTTTCGCCCGAGCTTTCTTTGTGTTCGTGCTGGCCAAATTCGGTGGCACGCCTGGGTCTGTGATGCTCCTAGAACGTAGCGCAGGCCTTTTAGAAGGAGTTAGATACCGATGCGTCGACGAGTGAGGAAGTATAGGTGCATCGGAACCATTGCCACCTTCGGCGTTGTCTGGGCTCTGGGGGAAGCTCGTCGATAGCCCACGCTCATCTACGATCGAGACCCTTTGACTCATAGCCGAGTCTTTTGGATGCTGCTCAGATTTTCACTTGTTCTGGTAGGTGAAAGAGGGAGAGAGGAGGGAATCTTTGGTGGAGGGCGCTCACTTAGGCTTTCGGAGTAAGAGCGCAGACGCGCGTTTCTGGGAATTCGCTAAATCCGAAGAACACCGCTAGAGCTCCTGTGGCGCACAAATATTCATATACGCTCGTACAACTCTCGTAAGTTTAGTGAAATACTTTGCAAAATCGTAGAAATCGTGAACGTCATTAAAGACTGCTCATACTCAGTGTCACCGTGAATCTCGAAGACAAGCAGAGAAAGGAAACTATTGTATCGCAGGAGCGACCCACATCAAATCCTCGTTCTTCCCTACGACATCCGCCACATCACTACTATACTCATCCTCGCCTTCACTGAGTGCCGTCGCTGTTGCAGCCCAATAATCGTTCGCCATCTGCGCCTGTAATCTGATATTCGCTCCTCGGTCCCGTAAAAACTTCAGCATTTCACGTGCATCACGCCAACCACGTAACTCCCTTTCAATCGTACCACTGGAGGCACCATCTCCAGCTTTCAGACGTGGCGTTCCGCTAAACCCTCCATACTGTGCAGCTAGATGGTTGCTAGCATATATACGCTTTCCTTCGGCCGTTTCTTCAAGCTCTGCAAAGAAGGAAGACAGAGCAAGGACAGCCCTTGCTCTCGCTCTCAGGACGTGGCGAACTAGACGACGTGTCGGTGGACGCCTTTTCCGACGATCCGATAACTGATCTGTCTCTGAGCTCGAAGGTGGCAACGGCGCGGATGAAGATGATGGCGACTGCGCTGACCCATCTGAGGAACTACTGTCTTTCTTGTCGATCCATGGACTCGCTGCTGGCGTTGCTGGTACAAGATACTGTTGTAACGCGGCTAACGAAAGCTCGGATCTCTTTGGTGCCCAGATGCCGACAAGTACACGCCAAGCAGCCATGAGTTGTTTCGCGCTAACAAAAAAAATTAACAAATGCAATTGGATTCAAGAAATAGAAACTCAACTCACTGGTTGTAGTTATCTGATATTCGCCCCGTAAGGTCTCAGTCGATTGGCAGAGAGTGATCGATATGACTCACCATCAATTATTCTCACATGATATATGGCAAATAACCAGACAGTAAAAAATGCGATAATTCCCGCAATAGGCGTATACCCAAAGAGCGCCCAGAGGAATGCAAACGAAACGGGATAAATAAAAAGTAAGAAAAGGAGCCCGAACACGACCTTATTCTGCGCCTGCGTTTCTTCCTCGTGTTCAACAGCACGAGCAGCAGCTTGAGCAGCAAGGTAAGCCGGCAAATGCACGAGCATAGGAATGAGGAAGAACGGCAATCGTATAAGAACGGCAAGTGTATCGCGAGATAGAATAAAAAGTGTCCGTAATCGGGAAGGAAGGGTCTCGGCGCGCCTGGGATCCAGTGATCTTGGCAGAGGAAGCGAGGATAAGTCCGAGTTCGTCAACTTGGACGACTGAAGCAGCGAGTAGTACTCCAAAAGCCGCTTCTTCACCATGACGCTGTTAGAGGTGACATCAGGGGTGGAGAAAAGGTCGACGAGTCTACCCAGACGTTCCGTAATAAGCCTTAAGTTCACAATTCAGAAGTGCAGAAACGACATCTGCTTACGTCTGTGAGACGACGACAAAGTCATCCAAGTGCACACTCCGGCCTTTCTCCCAAAGAAGGCTTCGAGCCATTCTTGCGATGAACATGGTATCCCAATCTGGCGCATTGATGGTCATTCGCGTGAGCTCGCCTTCAATGCGCTGCGTTAGACGCTTGACCGCAGCACGAGGTTCGCCCTCAACGCTCGACAGAAACTGGTCTTCGTAGTCGGTCATCGAAATTGGTTCTCCAAACCTAGCAAGACGGTTCGACATGTTTGGGTCAAGAATCGATGAAACACGCACTCGATGATGACTTCGCTCCTATACTTTGTTTTATTCGTATAAACAATGGCAGCGGGCACGACCAAAAGCTCTCTATCTGAAGCTTTATTATCATTTTCCTTGGACCATTTCATGTATTCTAAAGCACTCCACGAGGCACCGTCCTTCACTTGCATGATACGCGGCTCTGTATAACTCGTGCCTTCAGGAAACAATGCGACGGCCTCTTCATTAGCGAGCACTTCGAATGTGCCTTTGAACAAAACGCGATTATCCTTGCTCTTGCGTTCCACCGGGATATTCCCAGAGCTTAGAAGCACTTGCTTGAGTATCGGGTTTGCAAAAAGAGTAGCTTTCGTCCAGTAATTAAGGATACGTCGGTGCGGAAAGTTGGACGCTAGCCAGGCGTTAGTTAGTCTGTGCCTCGGTCTACGAAGCTTGCATAACACTCACAGAGCACGGCAGGGTCGAGCATCATGTTATGGTGTGTTGCAACACTATGTATGATAATAAGCTTGATAAATAAGGCAACGAAGATATGAAACGTTCGGTGCACGCACACGATCATGGGTCCGTCTTTCGGCACATTCTCCTCACCAATTATATGAACTTCGGAGAAGAAGGACCACACAGCCCAGCCTGCGAGCCTCCTCAATACCCTATGAAGTACCTTGTTCTGCGTCATAGCCAGGCTGCTGTCGACGTTAGTTCGGTGCAGATGGAGGACGGAAGGGAAAGACCATCAACAGCGAGTACTAGTGCATGGATGAAAGTCGCGTAGAAAGGGAAACACGCTCCAGTAGTCAAATGTCACGTGCTAAGTTCCCACCCCGAGCGGACCGAATAGGCTTGCCAGTGCTTCCTAACGCACTCACTTACCAACAAACCATCAGTTTTCGACTTGTCCTTTACTACTTGAACTTCGGGAAGCAGGAATACTACGGAATAGGCAGGAACCCGGACTCTCCCCATGAATCCTTCAAGCAGAACGGATTTTATGCGACCTACGAAGGGAAATCGGTAGTTGGCCATTATGCACGTATTGCATACTCCAGGCTTCAGCCCCATACCCTATCGAGAACGCACACCCCCTTCTCCCAAATGTGCTCAAATCAATTACGCTAGGTTTGCTCATTCGAGTACAAATGACGTGCAATCGACTCGTTATTCGCAGATCGCACAAGGCAGTATACAAACTAAGGTTTTCACGTAGAGAAGTGTGTTGTCTCTCACGCCTCTTGACCTTTGCTCCTGCAACTCATGAAGTAAGTGCCAACTTGGACCCCTGACCGCGCAAGGCTAATTAGCGCATTTCTTTGCTTCACCTGGACCGAATTCAGATACAATAGCTTCATAATGCAAATGTTCGACTCTCTTTCAGAACTCTTCCCTTTCTTGTTCCACTTGTCGCTCCCGGAATGTCTCAACGTTCCGAGTCACCGAATGTCAAAATTGTCAAGTACACTGGCGAAGCATTCACAAAGGTCGATGGACACTTCTCTAAAAGAATCGACAAGATACTCATCGAGTTTGCTGAGGACCAGAGGGTCCCTACTCACCTCAAGGACGTAGTGACAGACTCTGGTATGAGATAATATCCCTCCCTGCCCCTCGCCAGAAGCGACTGGGAGATCCCTCTTCATCCTAAGCGATCCTCTAACGTCGACCTAATAGATTTAGAATACCTCAAGAGGGAAGTGAGCGACTTATCTGTACGTAAGGATAATGGGGTGTACCTTGTGTCTGGTAAGTTCACCTTGTTCTTTCCATCACGGTCGAAAATGCGAAATTCAGTAGAATCTCAATCTGATTTACGTCGTCGTGTTAGGCACACTACATCGGAAATGTATACTAGGGTACGAATTCACGCAGGCATGCGGCGAGCCATGCGCATGGCAGGAGACTCGCAAATTTGAGTCCAATATAGGGAGACGAGGTAGCATTGACTTGATCCTCGTGGAGTTCTTGAGATACATGGCGAACGCTAGACAAGAAGAACTAATCCGTCATAATAATGATCTTATCAAGGCTCGAGACACCGCAACGAGACCTGAGACAGTGACACATGCAGTTCCTTTAATTAAAAAGTGCCCCGTCCTCGAGAAAGCTTGCACCTCGCAGTTGGACAAAGTTGAAGCCTGGATAAAGCTCGAGGAGAGTCTCTTGATCAAACAAGAGGATCATATCCATCGCCTTCTAGCTGGGATCTCGGTGCCCGTCCTGAAGCCCGAGCAGAAATAGTCCTCATCTCTGATATAACTTGGAAATCGTGTATCTCGATTCTGTTTTCCTGAATGCTACATGATATCCACTTCTTGTCGAACTGAAATATTCGCGTTGCTGACTTTCCGAGTATGTCCAAATCACCTCGACCTCCTGTTGCGTCGTTACTGAATCACGGAAGCTACCAGGCTGTTATTGCTTATCAGCAACATGCAAAATAGTATGACCTGAATTTGCTCAGGTCCAAGAAGTGGACCTCTGAGTCGCCACGGGACTTTGCAGGAGGTGCCACATTCAATCCCATGAGTACTAGAAGCTCTCCGCCTCGGATTCTAAGGTGAAGTTGCATAAGTAAAGAGGGTACGCGTTCCTTTGCCTTCTCAGAAAACCTCTTGGGGACTTGGCTCTCTACTTCTACATATAATAAACGCCCTTTTCTAGCTCAATCGACATTTCCCCCGCCACATCCAGCATTCATAATGTCCCAAAGCTCTCGATCTCACCAGCTCAAGACTATCAAATATACTGGTATAGCAACGACCAAAATTGGCAAGCACTTCACCAAAGGCGTGAATGAAATCAGGGTCGAGTTTGATGAAAAGCAAAAGGTTCCTCAATACTTGAAAGACTCTAATGCAATAACTGATGAAGGTACGATGTATCTTTCTCTAGACTCTCTCCTCTCTATCCTTCGAAGTTCGAACTACGAGCGGGCCTCTGACTAGATCATAGAAATGGAATGGCTCAAGAAGGAAGTACGTGATATTCGAGTCACCTACACGAAGCACCGCGGTGAAAGAGAATACTTTATGTCTGGTAGATACCGTCTCTTCGCCTTATCATGATTGAGTGTGCAAAGTTCCTTATTATACGGTCTCACTAGGTATCGTTGATATGAAATGCAGCGTGAAGGGTGATAAATCTATAGGGGACATCGTAGGGGTTTGCGAATATGGCAAACAGCAAAAATTCCAGTCAAGCATAGGGAAGAAGGATGACATGGACTTGATACTCATTGAGTTCATGGGCATTGTAAATGACCGCAGGTTGGAAGATGCCAAGAAGCATAAAGAGATTGTTCAGGCACTCCTTGAGGCAATGGAAGGCGTCCAAGTCGATGCCGAGGTTGGGAAGGCAATCCGTGTCCGATGGGCGCAAGACTTTGACATTTGCTGCGCTTATGAATTGAAATACGACAAACTCGCTGACGCTAAGATGGAATGGATGGAACAATGGGAGAGGATCTTGGATGTGGCTGAAGGCAAGTTGGATAGCGTTCTTTCAGAGCAATCGGAAGAGGAAGAAGCAAATCCCGAGAAGCCTGAAACGGCTGGCGGAAGCCAGAAACGGAAGAGGGAGGGTGACACCGGCAACCAGAAACCTGAAGTTGCTGCCGATAATGGTAACGCCAAACTTGCAAAGCGTAAGCCCTGAATTCGCCAACAGTGATATAAACGCTACGTAGATGCTCCCCAGCTTTCTCCCGAACATTTGGCAATACTTTATGTATATATATAACTTGATTCATGAGAACTATCGATTTTCAAGTTGACTCCCGGATATAATTAATGCCCTTTGGAGTAGTCCTTGGGCCGCACTTGACTGCCCAGCGATATTTCGTATGCGGCACTTGGAACGAGTCGGTTATTTTTTAGGATGCATGGAATAGGCAGGTGTCCTTTAAGTTGCTATTTGTAGAGTCTCAAAATATCGCAACTCGGAATTATTGATGAGGGTTTCTGGAAGCAAAGTCGATGACAATGGAGGAAGTCCCGCGGAGCAGCCGTCATGTCAACACCTACATTTCCAAAACCAGCACTTTACTTGTATCGCAGCCAGTCTCCGATACTGAACAAGATGTGCTGTCCATTAGTAAATGTTCTAAATGCTACAACAATGTCCGTCAGTCCATGGTCTGTAATACTCAAAAAAGAATGAACGCGTCGAATTCGAGACGCCGTCCCAAAATCGAAGTGAAGCAGACTTCGAGAACAAAAGCAAACTTATGCTTCGTCATCGAAATGAAAGAAGAAAAGGGGTTGAGGGTCGAAGGAGAAAAAGAAGAGGAGAAAGAAGAGAGAGAAGGGGGGGGGGGGGGGGGGTTAACGTCCAATGAGCGATTATGGGCTATGATACATAAGGAAAAGGAGCGTCGTGGGTTGCCGTTAAACGAGCGAAAGCAGATTTACTCGAAAGCAAAATGAAAATAAAGATACACAACAAGGCGTTGTCCGTTTTTTCTTTGTCCCGCACACACTGGTGCTTAAAAACTGGAAATTGAAGGGAAAGTGGGAAAGGTTAGAAACCGAAAGAGAGTCCGCTCGTAGTCAAAGAAGGAAGTTAGGAAGGAACAAGCGCAAAACGATGAGTTGGAAAAAAAGGCTCGGGGTAAAACATAGAATGGGGAGGGAAAACGTCCAAAGAGCGTCCATAGTGCAGTGTCCGTGTGCAATGTCTAAGGCATACAAATGTCCGCGATCCATAACCGTGAATAAAGAGAGAGCCTTCGATCCTCCTACCGTGAAGCGTGAGTACCAATCCTGAACAGCCTCCCGAAGTGAAACTTGCTCGGGATTATCGTCAGCTGAAAGTCGAAAAGAAAGGACAGAAGCATGAAAATGAATGTGAAAGTCTCGCCATAATGGAGACTGAAGAGAACAACGCCAAAAAAAAAGGTCCGTGGCGTCCAGGTAGGGGGTGATAATGAAGGAAAGAAAACGAAGGTGACCCGCTCTACATACGCTGAAAATGTTTGAGGAATAGAGGGAAGAGTCCATTGCGACGCAGTGCAGTTGCAGCTCGATGCGCCCACTTGGGACGATGAAAAGATATTAGCGAAACGTTAGTTGAAAAAAAAGTTTGGGGACGGAGGCTGGGATGGGGAAGAAGGTGGGGGATAGAATGGTGAAGTGTCCTTTGTAAATAAAGCGTAAGCGATAAAAATGATAAAGAGGGAACCTTTCGTGAATTGGCACGAATCGGATCATCGAACAGGAACGGATAAAGAGGAGGCGCATCGAAATCCGAAAACTAGTGGTAAAGGGGTCCATAAGTCCATGTTTCGTTAAAAAGCACATGCCATGAGGAGGATGAGTGAGTGAGGGAAACGCAAGTATTCCAATCGATCGTCTCAACGAAAGAGTCCCATCGGTGACCCCAAAGCACCGTCGACGAAAACAGATGGTTGACGAGCCGTAGAGATCTAGCGTCCGCGAAGGACCATAAGCGAGTCTTATTTCTAAAACTCGTTGATGGCACATTCCTCGGACAGCTTGAATAGCGGGGGCTGTGCTAGACCAGGATCGGGCTACCTATTTAGCTGACGAAACCCAATTTGACGCGGGTGGCTTCGGAAAGGGAGGTGGTGGTAGGTGCACGCACCGAGGAAGCTTATTCCCAGGCTTCCGTCAGCACCGGAGGTCGAAACACCACCACCACAGGCAACGATTTGCAAATCGGCTGGAAGGGATCTCGCAAAGAAGCGGATTGATGGAGAGGGCGTTACATGTATTTCGTAACTGAGGTGCGCAGAGGAGTTTGTAGAGTGCTGATGGGGGAAGGTTGAGGACGAGTTCCCCTTCATGTGCAGCGTAGCGAAAGCATCTATTATGAAAAGCGGGTAGGAATAAAAAAAGCAAAAAGGCGAAACATGAAAGCAAAATTGTTTGAATGACGAGATGAAGGTGCGAATCATTGTCCAAACGGAAGCGGATGTGACACACAGTTGGGCCCAAGGACAAGCCAGTGGCGTTCTGTGGGTTTAAATCGGCTTACAGATTCATGCTGAACCCGTTGTTAGTAGCGGGGAAACGCGAACCGGTCCGGGAAAGGGCTCCAAGGATGGCACCCAAGTCTTGCGAAACCCAAGAAGATGCCGGTGACCCAGGCTGGGAAGCCCATGCTTGCACTTGCTCGAGGGTAAAGACCGAAGACATTGACGTCCAGCAATTCTGAAAAAAAATCAGAACAGCGAACATAAAAGTACTATAATCAGATGGTTTTCGCCTGCCAGCCCGCTCATCGTAGACAGTCATTCCGGCTCCCCACGGCCGTCAATGACCTCAAGAGCGCTCAGGCAGCCAATGCATCCGCCCCGAAATCGAAGAAAATTCACTCACCCCAATCCAAAAATCCAAATACCGCGCATCCGCCTCATTCAAACACCTTACTAGCGCTGCGCCCGCCCTCGCTGCCCTTACACACTTTTCCAAACTCTCTTTCACTCCCGCCTGCGCCAACCTGATATGCAATTGAATAGCCGCCGAGTGCAAAAGCGTGTGCAAAGCGACCTGATGTCTCCTTTCCGCATCGGGTAACGCAGCTGAAAGCTGGTGGGCGGGGAGGAGGGCAGACCCCAGACGGGCAAGTGTGGTCTCGAGCGACGCGAAGCAGTGAGAAGCATCAGGAGAGTTGGACCCACTCCCTCCACAATTACTGTTTGGACTTCCATCGGATTGAGGAGAGAATGAGGACGAAGAAGCGATCGAGGACGCAGAAGGCGGCGTCGCAGGCGATCGCATACCCCAGTGCAACGAAGTCCTCGAACAAGCAGAATAGATAGCGACTGCCTTTGCGAGCAATGCCCTCGGTGCAAAGCCTCCGCTCATTCCTTGTTGCCAAAAGAAAGTCCTCAAAGTCGCAGACCCGCGTATACTGTCCACCGGTGTCCCCAACGATTCGTATTCGTCTATCTCCTCCGGCCACGGCGTGTCAATCCTCGTCTCCACACAATCGTCATCGTGCACAAGCGGAGCCAGACCTAGTTCGACCGCCAACACTCGATCGAGAATGAACATTTCCCAAAAGAGACCCACACGTGAACCCATGCTGATGACGTCTGACGCAGGGGCAAGTCCGAACGTTGAACTCCCCGATATCCGATTCGGAAGCGCATCGACACTTCCGAGCTGATGTAATCTAAGCTGAATGGCAAGGTCGACGATAGAGGAGATATGGAACCTGGATTCTGCCGCTCGTCCATTTGCGAACAGATACCTCGAGAAAACAACTCCCGCTTGGACGACTTCCACAAAGTCCACGTTGTACTCTCCTACATCTGGTTCTCCACGTGAGAGTGCAGATGCCGATCGCACCGCACTGCTTATGGCGGAACACGCCTTTGATTCGAAGGCTTTCTCTACCTCGGAAGACACAATGGCAGTCCCGCGTGAAAGGAACGCACCAAATAGGAGCGCAGCTGATCGCAGTGCATTACTTGAGCCATCATGGATGCGCGGTAAGACGCGTGATGGATGCAGCGCAAAACCTGACTGCGATCGATTCGAGAAGGTCAACTGGATTAATGCGTTGGAAACTTCTGGATCCAGCGCGATACCAAACTCGATCGATGGCTTCCGCTCGCGGGAAGGGGCACGGGAAATCGTTGACGGGTTAGGTGAGTTAAACATACCAGGAGAAAGCGTACTCGGGGCTACAAAGTCCGTCGGGGGCGAGTTGTAAGGAGACAGGGATGTCGACGGGCCGAAGGATGCGCCAGTGCTGCTAGCTATTGTCTCGGGCGAACTTGCATTACTACTCGGCCCATGACCACCAAAGATGTACGATTGCTGCTGTTGAATCTGAGACTGAAGAGCTAGGGGATGGTTTGAGCTGTATCCGAAAACCCCCGACGCAGGGCGAGGACGGGGCGTGCGCTGGACACCACCAGCTGCTGGGCGGAAAGAGGAATAGTCCTCAACGTTGAAGGCGGGTGCAGGGCCAATGAGTCCCTGAGCGGTTGCGGGGCGTTCCAATCCGTCCAGAGATTCGGTGTTGAAAGTTGATAGGTCCAGATCACCAAACTCGAAAAAGTCATTCGCCGACGGGGAGGAGGTAGAAGCGGAAGCGGAGGGGGGAGAGGCGGTTGCATGGGGGTCATGCAAGAAGATGGCTTCATTCTGTTGCTGCAATAGTGCTGCAGCTGAAGAAGAAGAGGGGTCACGAAGGACAGCAATCTCTGCCTCAAGGCGGACAATACGTTCACGAAGTGCTTGAGTACGAGTCTTCCCGCGACCATCATCGTAGGCACAGGCGTCAGCGCGATTAGCACGGGAACATTGAGAACATGCTGGCTTGACACCATCACAGCGCTAGTAGTATGCATACGTACGCATATCACACCATCGTCATCAGTATCGATAATTACAGTCACAAAGGTACAAAGAATAAGCAGTGCATGATGAGATGTATGGTGAATATGCATGCATACCATTTTCCGTTTCCTGCATCTTAAACATGCTTTGCCCCTAGCCAGTGACGACTGGGCCGAGTGAGAGTTGGAGGTAGTAGATGTTGGCTTTGACTGCTGAGCGCTCGACTCTGGCTCCTGAGATTGATGAGCCATTGCGGTGCAAGTCGAGAGATTGAAGTGGAAGCAGTTGGGCGTTGAAGGGTGTTTAGGGCAATTACGAAGAAGAGGGGGGTTGAGAGGTTAAAGGTCCATGTATATATAATAAAAGCTAAAAGTAAAATTTTAGGATGCTTCGACGGCAAAAAAAGGGAGAAAGCAGGCGGGATATGTGGAAGGTCGGGAGGGTCGGAGGATGATGAGGGTTATAGGGAGGGATGGAGGGAGGGAGGGAGAGAAAGGAGAGATTGAAAAGAGATTCGTAAATGTAATATATCAGGCCACGTGACGAGGCGCGCGTCGGTGATCGACGTTCAGATACTTACCTAATTTAGAAAGTCCATATGGCTTCAGATCTGTCGGCACCGTCTCTTTTCAGCACCGCTTTCACAGGTCTCACGTCGGGCTTTTCTCCCCGTCTCCCTCCTACCTTTTACGGCCGAAAATCTAGTTATCTTCCTCTTTCCGTACATGATTTTCAGCCTTTTTGATCGGAAACGCAGGCAAATCTTCTTGGCAAAGGTTTCTTTTTTCTCAATTCCCAGGTTCGTATGTTGTTTTTTTCTGTGTGTTCTGCCGCCAGGAACGTCGTCGTATCGTTTGTCCATCAGGAACAATGCCAGAAGCCATAAAAGCATAAATAAAAACTTACCTTACGACGAGCGAACAATCATTCTCGACGAACGTCTCCACACGCATGCTCGTCAGAGTGGTTTGCTCTTTCAAGCTCAAACAATGTACAATCTCCATAATGAATGCTGATGCATCGCCTTTCGCGAACCCAAACAACACCACGCGCTTTTGATGCGAATGATGTCTCTTCGTATCTCCTATGCAACTCCTTACACCTTCCTACTCATGCTGACTACACCCTCTGTCTTACCGCCTTTGCCACCCTCCCTTTCTTCTCGCATCCAACCTCGCCCCGCAAAGAACATCAATATTAATCTCAAATAAACTCTCATGAGAGCACAACGTACGTTCGCATCCAGCTCCGATCGATAACAAGGGTTCAACTTCGGAACCTCTACCGGATCCGATCATTCAATATAACCGGCGCTTATGTCACAGATCCGCGCGACGGAACCTGCCATTTAGGAGCCTCGGAGACTTGGGTGGCGAAAGGCTGTGCTGCCCGTCCCTTATTCATCCCGTCCCACCTTGATCATCCTTCAACGTTCCGAGTCTGATTCGGTCTTTCTCTGATTGTGTTTGGGCGGGTTCATCCACGCTCTCTGATCGCTTTCATTCATCTATTTACGTGCCGTATCACCATCTGTTCTCCTGATACTTGATTTTAGGCCGCTCTTTCTTCACTTATGCTCGCCTTGTCCGCGCGTTGTGAACGTATTCAGACACATACGCTCAGCAGACCAGACGCTGAGACGGAGACGAGAAAGGGCCTTCCTCGTCAAACTTACTACCGTTGCCGTCCTCGCCAACAAAAGCTTCTACGCTCGGAGGTCCTTTGTCTCCTTGACCTAGGCTCCTTCCTCCTCAAGTGAAAAACGACTCCGAGGGCAGCTACTTACGATATGGCCAAAGGCTAAAATTAGTCGCACTCGCTCTGTTCGAGAGTCCGTTCCTTCTACTTCAACTATCCGTCGCGTCAGAAGGTCGATTCGATTAGCCGAATGGCTCGGGAATTCCCCAACTCATGTTTGTATTCGAATAAGACCCTTAACGTCCCTTGACCCACATGTATCTTACCTCGCATTCCCCAACTTGAATGTAGGTGGCTTCTACGCCCTCCTTCGTCCCTTTCTGGTAGAGGCGCACCGACCCTACCGATATTACCGACCCCCCTTCCTTCGAGTTCGGAAACTCTACCAAGTCCCACCCATTACTGAGACCGCCTTATCACAATTAAACGCCGTCTCAACTGCATGTTGTGATTTCCCCTAGCTCGGGTTCTTCGACCTTTTTTCTGCATGTTTTTGTTTCCTCCTGCTTCCAAACCCCGAACCGGACACAAGGTCGTCCACTATATCATCCCCGGAACGATCCATGTTCTAGTCGGACCGACACTGCATTATCCCGCGGGGAAGGGGAAAAGGAGACAGTATGTTTCACTCGGCACGCTTAATGAAAGAAATTCGGCAGGCCGGTCGACATAAAGTCCGTTGGTAAGTCATTGGGTGCCGTTGAATCATCACATGTACACTGGCTGTACTACTACCTGCATTCAGAAACAGGTGTTCAAATCGAAACTTAGATTCGATTTGTATCTTTCAAAGAATACTATACACAGTCATTTCGTTTCCATGCTTCGGCATTTGTCGGGATACCGTTCATCAAGAGCATATGCATCCTCCGTCTTGTCCAAGATTTCGCTGCATACAGAAATTCCTCATCTCCAGGATCTACATTTTTTTTGGTCCGCGCCGTGTTCCGGAGGTCATCTGACATTGCCCATCTTCTTCCTCCATCTCCTCCATCCCAATCCATCTCAGAGGCTCAATAAAACCCTAATCCGATAAAGTAGTACATCAACATTCTTATATCCCGAAGCTCAGGCTCAGGCCACAAAAGTCTCAGAAAAAAAAAGAACAAGGCTAGGTTCTCAAGCGACTAAAGAAGATCACGGACTTACTATTCGTGCCCCTACACTTCGAATTCACTGGTTCTCCTGGTCGCATTCATTGTTTCTCATAAGAAGCCATGAACAGCGTGGAAATCCTTGGTTTTGAAGCTAATCTGTACTTCTGGCCCTTACCAACGTAAACGAAGAAGCGCTTGACTCGGAGTCGGAGTCGGGAAAGGTGAATAGGATACCCGTAGCTTATTAACAGCTCACTGTACTGGCCTCGGGCTTGGGTGCACCCTTGACTCTTCGTACTCGTGCGCAGAGTTTATGATCGGATGAACTCGCACCGAAGCAACGATTCGGTCAACCGTGACGGGACGCCTTGGGATGCAACGTCCACTCCATGCTCACTGCACGTTACGTTTCCTCCTTTTCCGTCTCCTGTTCGACTTCACAACTTCATAGCATACCACCAAGTTTCTGCAGTGCTCTCAAAATTCAAGATTACCTTCCAACCTTTCCTGCCTAGCAAAATGCGCCGATCCATTTAACCAGCTTTGAACTACGATTCAATCGCTTGTAATCTATTTAAGCAGCATCGCTTCCACTCCTCGCCCATGTGCATCCACGCGCGAAAGCGGTGGGCAATGCAGATTGAAACATGGAACACTTTGACGTGCGTGAGTACAACGCATGCAACTCATAAATTCTTCACACCCTCGTACTAGATCTCAAGTAGATCTATAATTTATTGATATCGAAGGTAACGCACCACTTACACAGCAGGCATGGTCGAATCTTTTGGCCCAACATATTCATTGAAAAGTGTGAAAAATACTCGTTATATGTTTTGGGGTTTCCAGGGTCATTAAAATTCGAAAATATATTCTATTCCCCCTGCCAAAGTAAGGATATATTTTCGGATTTATTGACACAAAAAAATCCCAAAAGATATAACAAATATATATCACACTTTTTGACAAATATGTCTAGCCAAATGATTCGACTATGCCTGCTGTGTTAGTACTATACAATCGGCGCATCATTCAGAGCGCCACTACTCGTCTAACAGAAATACTACGAGTCATCGAGAAGTTTGGCGATTTTCATACTTTAAGCAATCGCTCCGGCCTTCTCGGGCACTCCGAAACAATCGGACTATATAATCTCTTACATTCCCGAAGCCACCCTTGAGCGAAACCATGTTATTGAACACCGAATAACTCATTTACTATCCTACCGGAATGAATTCCGTACCTGTAAACCGTGTGCCGTCAAGTGCGAAGGTTCACTTGCTCACCGTGTGGCAGCATGCATGACTTCCAACGAAACATGCAGCATAAAGCACGGCCCGTCAACGCTGTCAGATCCCGGTTCCGTCTTACTTTTGTTTCCCCATTTGCCATCTCCAGGCCCGCGCCCGCTTTACTCGCTGCCTCCACTCCAGTTGCTTGCACATTGGAAATATTCTTATTTTCACAATGACTCGGACCTCCGAAGGCTGTTAGAATGACTTTCTTCTCGGATACGTTGATCCGTAAGATCGTCCGGTTCATCCCTTCATCGTCGTTTTCGTGTTAATCGCTAACTGTAATAGGTGGCTTCGCCAACGGGATCGGGACTCGCTGACTTGGATGTGGCCCGAGACCTGCGGCGCGATTCAGGTTACTTGCTTAGTCATGGAAGATCGAATTCTGACTTTTAGCAGACGGAGACGTTTTGACACCGACTCGGTTGGGTAGGTGGACAAGCAAGCTGACTGTCCGTTACGCTAAAGGCATGAAAAATGATGCTCTGAAAGAAGATAAGCGGTGCCCACCGTACAAGAAATCCATGTAATCTCGTCACCATCGCCTTGTCCGTATTCACAGAGTGAGCTTCACATAAATCAATCACTCCTTATTGAACCTATGCAACCGAGTTAATCAGAGGCAAACGACATCGACTTTCCAACTCGGCCAATCGAAACGCGGGAAAACATCTACCGCCTCTATCTTTATATTCAATACCAATCTTCTGCCCCCGAGCTCTACAAAGATACACGAACCATTATTGCTGGCGACAAGGCGCTCGTAGTGTTCCGATAGCGAATGGCTGTGTCTTAATGGTAATCGCACGAGCCTCTTTCCATCATCTATTAGCATACTCCTTGAGGTATCGTGTTAGCGCTATCAGTCTGACAGCCTCTTAAGTCTGACTGGCGCTCACCGCTTGCTTGACTATCTGACTATCTGCGCTATCGTATCTCCGCGTGCCGTTTTCAAAGTCGGGTTCCCCCAAAAATCTGCTAGCAATGCCAAGCTTAAGCGCATAGGCATCAAGAATGCACCGGCGAGTCAGCATAAACGATCATTTACTTGACCAACAATCTGCCCACGCTAAACGCGCATGAAACGTCGAAGTGCGGTATACTTGTTGTATATTTAAGACGAGGTTCTGAACATTCATCCAGGCAAGCGGTGATCGGATACTAGGGCACAGCAACCTCTACCCAAGATGAATTGAACCTCTCATAGAGCGGGTAAGAACAAAGGGGAACAACACAGCATCCGGTCCCAGTTGACTTCACCGCGAGGCTACCACGGTAAGACTTTAGAAATAAGTCGATTGAGTTTGGGAGCATGTTGTTCAAGAAGCCTTCATTTGATGGCATTGGCTGGCGATTAGGAAACTCCGACGATGATGATCAAAGGAGGAGAATGGGTTTCCTTAACCTGCACGAAACCCTCACAGACAACAAAGACTGGAACGAATGTCGCCTGCACGAAAATCAGCTTTTAGAATATGCGTTTTTTGAGGGATGAAGGGGGCTGGGACGTACGACGTTATAGAGATATAAGGCGGACGGGCCTCAATTGAAGCTTAGAGGAATAAGGCTATGTTACCCTTGTGAGGAACAAAGAAGTCCAATTACTTCCCATTTCGACGTCGCAACGGCCTTACACGGAATCGTGCACTTAATATATCATCCGCAGCTCTACTCTGCATCAAGATCGATGAGAAAGCATTTGCAATGCATTAGACAGAAACTTCTCTAGATGTATGTGCTACTGAATGGTATCAGTATAATAATGAATAATAAAGACAGTAGAGACGAAATGCGAATAAAAAAACGAGGTTCAAAGACACAAAAGGAGGATGAAAAGTTCGAACAACGAAGCATAAGTTAAGCGAAAAGGGACACTACGATACGTGAATTATTTTCGTCGCTGGCGAGGGAAGTATGAGTCCAGCTTGGAGCGCTTCCCGACGTCCGCATTCACAACACGAGTTCGCTGGTAATTGATGCGCATAGACAGCGTTTGGATTTGTGCCTTCGTGCGTGACTTGTCGAGATCCACGGCACGCGTGTCGGCTTGAAGCCCGTCGTGAGCAAGTAGCATACATGCAATGGAGACGAAGCGACTCACAGATTTTCCCGCTAAGCCCATCGATGCATCGTTTGACCAGTTTCAACAGCGGCGTCTCAGCTTCAACCCGCCTCGATGGCGACATATGAACCGAAGGTGATTCAGCTTTATCGTCTGCTCGGTCCAGCTCGACGTATTGCGGGATATTCATAAGCACGATACTGAGTACTTGAACATGATGTCCAAGTGCAACATAGTCGATGGACTCTTCCGCTACCCGACTACCTATATCAAAGTTTATCCCATCTGCAGGAGTCTGGTAATAAGGGCCGAGTAGTCGAAGCACATCTTCGAGCGGAGGTGGGCCGTCGATACAATTGGCAGCCTGAATAGCACCATTTAACATCGAACAGACCACACTAGTTCTTAGACGAAAGAACTTACCATTTGCTCGCCCTCTTGCCCGAACAGCATTGAGAAAGCCAGCCATTGCGCAATCCGCCTCATCGTGGGGGCGTCCCCGTCGATAAAGGAAAGGAGGTAGACCTTATTCATTGGGCTTAACCCATGGGTAAGAGGCAATAGTTGGGAGACCACAGCAAGCTCCTGCAAAATACCCGTTAGCCGCTAACAGACAAAAGCTCAACAACAAACAAACCAATGGATCACGTTTACCATCAAACGTCGGGCAGTATGCCATGATCAAGGAGTGGATAACACCCTTAATGTCCAGCTTAAGCTCCAGGCCGTTTTCTGTGTCCATCCCCATTGCCAATAGGAGGGCTACGCAACTCGCCACATCCGACACGTGGATGAGCTTCGACTTTCCGAGGTCGCCAATAAGTTGAACAAAAGCCCACGCGCACGACTGACGTTGCACAATGTTTGACACCGCAACTCTGGGACACGCCAATTCGAGCCCAAGTCTACGCAGAGCCTCCTCCTTTGGACCCAACCGTAAAAGAGGCCTGACTATCGCATGGAAAGGCACATATAGGTCTGAAGTCGAGGGAGGATAAGTGCACAATGAACATAATGCAACGAGTGCCTGGTACGATAGCGCTTCATGTGGTCCGACGGCGACATCGAATAGCCATGAAAGGCACGGCACTGACTTATTGATGAGCGACTGCAGCAGAGCCCCAACTTTCCGAATTGCTGTTTTAAAAGTAAGCCATGGATATACGGATAACAATAATAATACGGACCACCAGAGTGAGCCATCTTCGCCAGTAGAGGCGCGCCATCATCTTGTAATTGCGGAATAGGGGGTGCAACTACTTTGCCCTCTCTTGAAAATCCAGCCCAAAAAGGCACTCCCGCGACTTCGGTCTTCTGTCGTCCCACCGCCTTATCGTTGGACAAGATGTTGTTGACTGCCTTCGCCTCGTTTTGATTGAACCCATTTATAGCACCGTCTACATCTGTATCATTTCTATTGTTGACATCTTCGTCTTGTCCCTCATCGGAAGTGAGGTCCGAACCCGATAGCCAGGTGTCATGAATTTTATTGAAAACGTCTCGTTTTCTTTTGTCCTTAAGTAGTCTTGCGAAAGGATCCTTTGTCTTCTTTTTTGGCGCGGTTGATATAGTTGGTGGTGATTCTGGTATTTGAGGTAACTGGCCGTTGGCAATCCTCATCGATTTCCGGCTTGGTCCCGATGGGGTTCGCATCCCGGAATTAGAGAACGAAGAATCACTTATGTCGTCAAGTGTCTTTGCAGACGAAGAAGCTTCCGTTGGCCTTGACGTGATAGATCTGAAAAACATGGTCATTACCTTTGGTTTTATTGAAATCGGCAAACTCACTGCTTCATCTTTTTCACCTCTGCGAACATTGCAGACGGTTCGTCCAGGTCGCTATCATCACTATCTCTAAGAGACACCACTCTCTCATTTTCCTCGCTAGGAGAACGTGATATAGCCCGTGCTTTCACTTTTTCCTTAATCCGAGCGATATGATCCAAGACGTCAATTTGTCGCATTGGTGAAGAACGGCATGGGAGCTCTGACGCAATGAGAGGCTTCGTTGGTGAACCTTTCGTAGTATCTGCAACCGGCAGATTCTGGTGAGCTGATACCGGTGTTTCTAATCTCGTGACCGAAGAAGAGGACGGACTATGGCGGAGGGATGGGACTTGAGCTACATCCGGAGCACTGGAATCACGTCGGATAGGCGTTGGCATTCGACGAACTGGGGTAGACGGGCAACTGTCTTGACTTAATGCGGGGGATGACGGCGGTGGGGGAAGATCACAATCCATTGGAACAGGACTGTTGGGCGTGGAGGAACGATTGCTAGGTATCGGCGACTGATGAGGTTCGCTACCCATGTCCATGCCAGAGTCAACAGGGAAGTCGTTCATGTCAATCTCTATGAGTTCATCATCCACATCGGCCTGCACATTTTGCGAACTTTGTCTCCACTCTTGGATACTACGATTCGTTTCGTCTAGATCCTTTCTTAAACGTCGTGGAAGCGTCAATTCTTGTTCGTCAGACTGGGATGATGGGATGATGTCAACATCGATTACCTCCACATCTTTTGGTGCGGAGGTTCGAGTACGCTTCTTGGGATTTTGCGGAGTACGTTGAGTCGAGTTTGAAGAACCAGCCAGCTACGAAATTAAAATGAGCCCGGCAAAAACGCGATTAGCGAAGAAAATGTTTGGAAAAAGGACATACAACTCCAACGTAAATCCCACCCGCCGGCGCGCGTAAATTTATTGGTTCGTCATCGTCAGAAATGATGCTTTCTGGCTTCTTCCTCTTCTTCTCAGGAATAGACGCATATTGAGGAGACGCGGGTCCCCTTTTTCTTCTCCGGCCTGCGCCTTCAATAGGGGTCTCGAAGCGTGGGCTCCGTCTCCGAGGCTGAGTCCGGGTCGTGCCAGGCGCCAAGAGATTGTATGCCCGCCGACTCCCGCTTGCAATATTATTGTTTGTAGGCGGGGGCGGTCTTGAATTGGGAAGCCCAGACAATACTGAAGCGCTCGATATAGATATGTGCGATGGCGAGTCGGCTGAGGAAACTGAGATGACTTCGGTATCCGGTGGTGGTGCCATAGTCATCGGAGGTGCATTCTCTTTCCTTGTTGCCCTGACTCTTGCAGAAGTGGGTTGGACAAGCAACCCTTGATTGACCTGCTGCGATCCAAATGGCTTGGCTCTAAGCTGTATTTGACTTAAAGTACTGGCCGTTGAGCCTCCGGCTTGTTTACTTCGTAGCAGCCGCTTCGACTCAGCGGAGATGTGCGGCTGAGAAGCCGGGAAAGTCCCACCAGGTTGACGCGTGAAGAAAGATGTTAGTTTCTGGTTGCTGGAGCGTGGTTGAGAGTGTTTGGGTCGCGTCGTTGTCGTCGATACGCTCGTCGTCGACGTTGTTCGCATTGCTCGTTGTCGACGTACAAAAAGGAGACAGCAAACGAGCGCGTCGGTGGTGAAGACACCATGCACCTTAAGCGAGGCGATGTAGATACCTGTTTGTCACGACTGTCACAAATCTGTCACAGAGCGCGTTTTTCACGTGACGTTTTAAGAATAATACTAATAAAAAGTGACCTTTGAAGCTTTTCAAAGAACGAAGCATTGCCATAAGGATAATCGGGTAATGGCAAATAATCGGTCAGTCATTAAGAAGGTGACACCTTCAAGATACTTGCTCTGGGCCGCATTCAGGCGTCGAAGGATAGTTTTGCATGGATAGATACACATTAATCATCTTCATCTTCTGATTGCGACTCACCACTTTCCCCACTCTCACCTTCATCAGAATGATCCATCTCATCATCATCTGCACCTCCTGCCGCCCAGTCCGATACATCCAGCTTATCATGCTTGTACGATCCGCCCGCCTCAACATCAAACCCAGCCTGTGTCACGCACCTCACAACCTCCGCTCTTGACCCAACCTTCGTGTTCTTCCCGAGTATACATCCGTCTAGTTTCGCCCCGTCCTCAACGACACAATACTCCATCAATACGCAGCCAGACAGCTTCACATTCTTCCCAATAATGCAATGTGCGCCCACGATAGAGCGCTTGAGCGTACTTCGTTCACCGACGCGTGTTGAAGGACCAAGGAGGCAGTCGGCAGAGATATTGGCTTTTTGGTCTATAAGGGATGGATCTCGGGACGAAGATGCCATAGTACCGAGCGCGAGCCGGTTGAGTTCAAAGTATGTGTGGATGGTATTGGCGCGCGAAGCATGACCAGAAGAAAGAGGATGAACAACGAGCCCAACACGCAAGCTCATTGGAATCTCGTCCGAGTCTACCCTGTCGGAAGACGGAGAAGAGTTGGCACTGTTAACGCTGGGATCTACGTGCAAATTCGAGAATGGTTTGAAAGAAGTCGAATGCTGCAAAGCGAGCGTTTGCTTTTGAGATTGGGAACCTGGGATTGGGTTCAATACTTTGATGTACTTTTCACGTCGCGCTCGATGAGTTTGGAGCTTGCATAGCCATGGGAAGAATTCTTCGCAGAAAGAATCGGTAGATCTTTGTTTCAGATGAAGGAGGTCCAATACGGCGCGTTTACAGACGTAGACATGGGCATCCGAGAGTCGCGTAGTCAACGTCACGCGAGGATGCTGCCAAAGCATGGCCATACGAAGGGCGAGGTCGTCACCATCACGGTCTCTGTCATCAAGGGTATCCACATGTAGAAGTGTCCCAGACTTTGATTCGTAGACGATTGGTGCGGGAGGGGCGGGTGCAGACCATGCTTCCTCTCCAGAGCTCTTGCCCTTGTCTCCTTCTTGTCCACGCGTCTCATAGTAAAGCGCTGTAGCGATCGACCCGTCTGTACTGCTTTCAAGCCTGAACTTGTTCAGAATGGTTTCGAGACGCAAAGAAGGAGGAGGCAAAAAGTCGCATGGTAGGAGAACAAAGTCGCCTGATATACGTGTGGCGAAGTGGGCGAGAAGACTGGCGGTTCCTGCGGGTATATCCTGCTTTTGATCAAACGTTTGAATGTCAATATTAAGGGATGGAAGTGAGGATGACGAAGGGTCTGAGTTGATGTGGTGCGTGATAGGGTCCCGATGGGACGTAGGGCATATAAGGAGCACGTCTGAGACAAGTCAGCTTGAGAGTCACAAGCGAATAAATCACAGGACGCACCTTTCAGCCCAGATTCCTCTATCCAGTTCAGTACATAAGATATCATTGGTCTGTTCCCGATTGGCAGAAGCGCCTTCGGACAAGGCTGGTCACCATAATTGCTCGTCAAGGGCTGCAACCTACGTCAAATCAGATCAGATATTACGATCGTCGAACGACACTCACTCATTCCCAAAGCCTGCGAGAACGACAGCAAGAAACTCTCGAGGATTTTTGCTGGTTTCAGAGTACGAGTCGGTGAAGTTCATGGTGGTTGTCCGTCGAGCGTGTGCGCGCAAGAATTTGAGTGAGTCAGGCTCGCATGAACATGTGGATGTTTCCCACGGTGATTTATAAATTTTAATATCGATTTTCAAGCTTTCTCCGTCTTGAAAAACCTGCCTTCGCTTTGATGCTGACCATGTTCAAAATTGTTCTTCTTGAAAGAGGTAGAGTAGAACTGAGCTCGGGTAAACTATTAGAAACCGTTGGAGGCACATAGTTACTAATTTATAGATGCCTTCCTTTTATTCGTACTTCTCATCTTAGTTTTTACGAACATTTACAGACAGAAACGTTAACTAAAAACAATCATAACAGGCTTTAATTCCAGCATCTATCGTACCTTCCGCATCAAAAGGGTTGTCTAGTATCGCATCGCAGGCGCTGATGTACTGTCTGTATCTGGCTTTGTCCCTCGCCACCCCTTCATTGAACCTATCTCTCCCCGAATTGTACTCCGCCTTCATATCCATAACGATACTTCTATGGCACTGGACGTCTCTTTCATGCTCTTTCTTCACCTTATAAAGAAGTTCCATGAAAGCGACATCAACGGTCACTTTCGAAACATGAGCCGTTTCGACGACTATATGTTTTCCTATGAGACCGCATGGTGCAAAGTCACCGACATCAGCAATAATATCGCATTTCCACTCCCCCTTCGGTATGTCAACTGTTATTAGATGTACGTATCGTTAGGCCCAGGTCCAGTATAAAAGTGGTGTTTATGCATGAATGACTTACCAAAGGCCCACACTTCCCCAAACGCATTCCGACTCAGATAGATCCCTCCATTCTCAACCTTGGAAATGAACCATTGCACATCTTAGACGATGGTCTTTCAGAAAATGGGATGCAAGATAAATAATCAAGAACTCACCTTCTAGTGAGATAAAGGTCTTAAACTGTTCAGGTACCCTTGTCGCGATCGGAAATATGACCTTAACGTTTCCCGGTGAAGTAACAAGCTCATTGATGTAGAGGTCGCTGTTTCCATTGTATACCACAGTCGTCATCTCAGATATGAGCCTGAAATACGAGAGGGTGCTTATTCGAGCAAAACGATTGATCACATTTGTCCCTTTTGAATACTTTGCCTTACATAATTTAGCGTCTTTTGAAGTTGTCGTCAACATTCATAGCAAAGTACAAAAATAACTGAACGCACTTCTTACGACATTCATTTCAAACCGTTATACGATGAAAGCACATAATTCGGAGAGGCGCCGTCCGACGCAGCCTCTTGAAAATTAAAAATCCGAACAAACATTGTCTATGATACTCTTCAGAGCAGTGGCGACATAGTCCGTGCTCAGAATTTGATCAACAGGCGGACAATGCACGAATAGCACCTTCGTCTTCTTCTCATCCGAGCCTTGAGACCTGTTTCGAAGAGACTCTGCGAGTGAGCAATAGTAGATGAAGTCGCATAAATAGCGCCCGGCGTCAAAGCTTTCCGAGACGTGCTGGAAACCAAGTAGTACATCAGCATCACTACATACTAGTAGCTTTGCAGGTATTTCCGGGGAAAGGGGACAGACCTTTACGTCTTTCTGATTCACATCTTTTACCAGCTTCGTCACATCTACCTCACTCTCGATTTCGTCAGGAAATACTTCATACCCCTCACCAAATCCCCTTATCTGTCCCGAAAACAGTCTCCCCAGAATCTTCATCCTGCCATCACCGTCACTTCTTCCCTTTCCGTTCGCGTTCCCTCGGTCATTGTTCGGATCTATGCTGCCTTTATCGACCACAGGTGCATATTTTCCGTCCGCGTCTGGGGAGTTGTACCCCGTCTTATGCGCCAAATGTTCGACTTTCATTCCACCGTGCAGCCCCACGCCAACGTGAACGATGAGATCGTATCCATCATCTGGAATGAGAGCATCTACCCGTCGACCAGCAATCTCAGTGCCAATGTTGTCGTTTCCACCAGTCGGAGGCGTCGGGAGCTTGGGCGGCCTTGTATGAAATCCTGGAACGGTTTTCAACACTGCCTCATAGCTGACTGGCACTTCAAGCGCTTTGATCTGAATCTTCCTCGTTCGAAGCCTCGTGTCTGGGCCAGCTTCCATCGTATCTATCAACGGGCAAAGAGCATTAAGTACCGTGGTGCTCCACCCAAACAGTCGCGTACTGACCTTGAACGTCGATATCGAGTATAACTCCATCCAGCTTCTTCACTGCAAGCCACGAAGGGTTAACGTCAAATTCACGGAATGGCTAGCAGGGATATGACAATCAGAATTTGTCCCATATATTCAGAAATATGTAGATAATATCACGACGTACCCCGAAGCCTGTCGCTAACACTTTGATATAATTTGGCTCTTCCGAGTCGTTGGTATCCCGAGAAATGTTTGGCATCGTGTTGAAAGCGTCAGGTGAGGGCTAAGCGCCGGGAGGCTCGTACTTATGTCGGGGTACTAGTGAAAGATGAAGTAGATTTCTGAGTCTCGGCGTCTCGCGACATGTTTACCTCCTCCTCAGGCTCCTGGGTGTGCGTGTGATCATACTTTGATTCCGTCGCCATCACCGGCCGGTCCGTGTGCAAAGGTTGAAAAGAGACCAACAACTCAATTCTAAGCCGACTCAAGGAAGTCGGATGATTGTGGGAAGATGAAGTCAAAACGGGACCTACGTGGGATACTCTCTCACTGGCGCGACCCAAACCTCGACTTTTGACCTTCATTCTTGACAGTCGACTGAAGTCATGCTCGTGCAACGATTTTCTGCAAATTCAGCTCTCAATATCGAGGATCCGAGCCTCTTTCTCATAAAAGATATCTGTGAAAGGCTTGTTCCGGCGAAATCAAAGACAATCAGTGATGTTTGCCCCAACCAGCTGGAAGACTTGCCAACGTGAGTGGTATGATTCGTATTCTATAATATCACTGATTTTGTACCCTTATATCTGGTCCTAGTCTCATTAACGACCACTCGCTATATCAAGCCAGGGTCGCCTCTCTCTTCTCATTGAAACAAGCGAAGAAAACACTCTCGCTGCTTCAGATCGCTTTTACTATGCAACTGGAACCAATGGAGAAAGTTTTAGGCGTAGCATCCCGTCATCATGGCTTAGCCCATCTTCCAGACGAAGTTCTTCTAAAAATACTTCATCACTGCAGTCCAGATTGGAATGCGAAACACGACATATTCTCTCCCATGACAAGTTTCGAATCGTGGATGTATAGAACCAGCCGAGAGGATCTTCGGAAGCTCTGTCTAGTCAACAAACGGTTCCGGAATTTGATTTACTACGCATCGTCGTTTTGGAGCGATTTGGGCGGTTCATCATGCACAAAAAAGACGGCCACAAGGAGGTTGGCAATGTCTAAAAATATTGGCATGCAGCTCATCCTCTCACGAAACACCTCGTGGACAACCATACCTTACATGAATCGCTGTTGCGATATCTGGATCGATTTTCTCGACCCAGCCCACCTTGAAAATGGAAGTACACTAGCGGTTTACCCTTCTGTTCGACGTTTAACAATCATACCTGAGAACGAAAAAATCATACAACGCGTATTTGACACATGGATGTTCCCCAACCTCCAAGAGCTAGTAGTCGGATTCCCGCCACGGAATTCCCCATCCGGCCTCGTTTCTTTGAACGTCGGAAGCATATTACCCACTAATTTTTCGCGCTTCATCGAAATACTTCGACAATCGCCATTATTGCGGTATCTAGAATACAAATGTTCTTTTGATGGACAGGCAGACCCCACTCTCTATTGTCGAGATGAGGTAGTGAACCTTCCAAAGGTTACCACACTCATCATGAAGATTTCGGCAACCATATGCACCGATGGTGAGGTACGCGAAGCTTCATGCAACAATGTCATTAGCTCGATTTCAGCGGCTTGTCGCTCTATCACGATACCAAACGTCGAAGACTTTGGGCTGAACTTCGAGTTCAACATATGGGAACTTGAATGGTCGCTCGACGTAGATGATATTTTCTCCCTGGAAGGGAGCTTGGAGAGGCTGCGCAAGCTGACAATCAAAGCGCGGTATACTGGTAGAAGGTTCGAACAAGATGGTGATTCCCCAACTCCTTATATCACCGCGTATGTATTTCCCCTACTCCATCGCGCCCCATCCTTGGACTCTGTTACGCTGTACTCCGCAGACCTTTCAAGCAGTGACCAGTCCGACCTTTTGACGTTAGCCAAGGTAAAATCATTCCAGCTGCTAAACTATCCTCGTTCGGATCAGTTGGAGCGGGCCTTTCCGGTTCGTGAAATACTCCAGGTTGACGGCTACAGACTGGAGGATTTCTTCGTCAAATCAGATAGTGAGAACGAGCTGGATCCGGGCCTGTTGACGAAAAAACTGTGGAACAAATGCGGGGAGAACCAACAAATGATCTTTTCTTGATTTTCAAGCATGACCAGGATGCCACACCTTGCTGACTGTATCATATTCTCAGGTCTATTAGACCTGGCCTTGCGTCTAGATTGTGGGTATAAAGTATGGCTACAATGTAAAAGGACTGACTTTGATACACATCTCACATACCTTGTTCCAACTACATAGAGCTAAAAAGGCTAAAAAAAAGTATTACTCTCGAGAAACTCGACGGTGTTCGACGAAGGCTCAGGCTCGGCGTAGATGAAAAAAAGGTCTGATACCCTTGATCAAAGTTCGTTCGCCAGCTAGGTCGCCATCAACGTTGATAATGGGCCGAAAGTATCTTTGTCGATGGGAATTCAAACGGGTGTGCAACGGATCAGACCCTCTGTACGTCCACAGTCATGACGTCCAACGTTTTTTCACTTGAAGGTATCGCGGTATCGAGAATGAGATGACGTACCATGGAAGCTCCGAACATTAGAGGTTTTGAAAACAAGCAGGATGCTTTCAGTGTCAAACTGGATGGTGATGTCAGCACCGAAACAGTTTGTACGGGCCCAACTCGAACCTTTGCCTCTACAACATATGTGTGAGCTAAGCTTTCGGTCGGGATCACATCGAAAAAGAAAAGGAAGAAAAAGGTGTGGCGATCCGGCAGAGGCAGAAGGTGCGGCGAATCGGAGGAGGTCGGGATGTTGCCAGTATTGGGAGAAATGTGGAAGACTTTTGGGCGATCGAGAGCGCTACAATGGAGAAGAAGACCCGAGTTTTCTTCGCATTAAGGGTCCCATGAGATAGTTGACCCTCTCGGTAGCCTTTGACGCGACAAAACTGGCAAGGGGATGGAGCCATATGCCTTACAGAAGCCTCCGGTGGGTATGGAGCGGCTGGATTGACTATTAAAGCTACCATTGTCGTTGTCGAACTTACTGTTGCATTCGGCGTTGTGCTTTAGATGATCCCTGAGTTTCCAAATGCCAGTCAAACTGAGTTTGAGGAAAGCTTGAGGGACGAGTATCGAAGGCTACTCATTGATGTCAGTAAGCGTGAAAAAAAGTATGAGATACATTCTGGTTTTGGAGTAGAACGAGAAGGGCCTAGATGAGGTTCACGAATGGCAAATTTGATGGTCAAATGAGCGAACCATTCGAGATACGACTGCGATGAGACTCACTCAAATTCAACAAAAAACCAGAGATCCCTTTTATAAGCATCATATATGACAGCATTGTCGAGATGCAAGCGGCCGTATTGAGAGTACAAGTTCCCGTTGGTGGACCATATCACCATTTTGATATTCCGTCGGAACGACTCTTAGGTACAGTACATTGCGTGCATTTGGAACGCTCTCAAGTACTGTAGTGCTTCACGTCTCTTCGGCTTTGCCTGCACAATCAAATTCGTCGAGGTGATAGTACCACTTAGTAACATGTTCATTACCCATGGTACGATGTACGTCTTTCCTGCGCATGCAACTCAAACGAGACAGGAGTCAGAGTCAAGTCTTATGTATATGTCGGGCCCCGGTGGCGTGAGGGACCGGGACGTTGGGAGGAGCAACACGATGAAAGCGTTGGAAACCAAGACCGGAAGGGGCGGAAGGCCTCGCTTTGGCGACTCCGAAAACTGTATCGTGCTATTATTAAAGCTCGCCTGATTAGTGACGAAACGGTAGTAGAGCGATCTGACGCATCGAAGTAGTCACCAGACATATACATATATGTATGAACCGTTGCATCGTGCTGGGCAACGGCATACCACGTTTGAAGCCTTTGTGTATTGATGGGGTGGCCACGAAGCTATAGATGCCGTAGCAGTGTAGATGATTTGATTGTTTCCAATGCCGTGTGATTGAGTCTACAACGAGGCAGCGCTAGGGTCAAGTAAATCCAAAATAAAGCGAAGGAAGAGAGCCTGTGGAGTTTAGGAGTGACTGCTGCTCAAAGACCTAACATGCAATGATGGTGTACATTGAATGAATGCGATGGACGAGATGAGATAAAGAGAAACCCATGACTTTCGTTTTCGCCTTGGTCGGCGTTCAAGAAGAAAGACTACGTGTTTTCGTATTCATCGCCGCAGGTCAGGATAATGATTCAATCCCCGCTAGAGCTTGTGCGCTGGCCAAGAAGCGAAAAGCCATTTTTCTTATCTTTGACCTTCTCTTGAATTTGAGAGAGTATTGTATGTTTCGAGCTAGGTCTGTCCTCGGCAGGGCGTCATCAGGAAACCACGAGGGGCTTGAAGGGAGATTGACCATCTTTGCTACCGTTTATAGAGCTCGTGGATTGGATGGTAAGGTCTAGAGCACAAAAGAAAGTCTCCAATTCGCTGGGTCAAGATACGTCAGACAAGAATATCGATGCTGCGGACCTGTGCATTCGGGCGCCTGGGAGTCAATGGAAGAAGCCTGAGATTGAGTGAGAGGGGTGCGGAAGAATCGGGGCGGGACAGAAAGGAGGAAACGATCGGCGAGTTGTCCAAAAAAAGGAATATGTCGATCCAGCTTCCATGACGATGGTCGCCGTCGGGTTCTCGGGTATACGACTATTTTTGACCTCGAACGTCCACTTTACACCCATCCGTCCATTGATACGTGCTGCATCAAACTTCTATACATCGTTCGTCGGTTGGAAGAATGGCGTGCGGGTATCTGGCGGGTTTGTCGATCCAGCGCTGAGGCGTGAACAATGACAGCCAAGAGGAAACTTTAAACCATGTGTGAATGGGTAGCGTGTTGTGTGCACTGCCCTGCTTGCTGCGGACGCTGGCTGAAACCAACGAGGACAAGCTTAAGCTAGGCGAGGAGGGGGCCGAGTGCCACCGGAGATGGAATACGATGCGTATATCATTCGGCGTCATCCAATTGGACGTTGAGAAGGGAGCCTCAAAGACGAGGTGCCTGCTCATCTCCGCTCTCGGTGAGTGAGTGGGTGAAGCACATCATCATTGATCTTATATCCCCAACAGCTCATACTAAGGCTTCCCGCTCATATATATCAGACATTACTTGTACAAAACCCTTTTTCGGGCCTTTCTTCGTCCACTTCAAAATCAGCATTCATCCCATCCCGTCCCCTCCTCGTCGCTCTTTTCTCACTCGCCGCCACCACTGATGCGGCTCTCGACGCTACTCCCCTACGTTCTCCTCACCCTCAGCTCGTCTGCCGTCTGCGGGTTCGACGTGCCTCGGGCTTGGGGCGACAAAGATGACGGTGACGACGGCAATGATAACTTCAGCAGTCACTATGGTCACTTCTCGCCATCAGGTGGCTTTTCCAGCGCGTCTGCATCGGGCTCCTCTTCAGCCTCCTCATCAGGCTCCGCCACGTCGACGGCTTCGGCAGCTTCGAGTTCGTCGACTGTCTTTTCGGGCGACTTGAGCGGCTTGAAAGGAGACACGCAATGTAGCGATGTAGGTTCTTTGTTCGTTTGGGTCGACGAAAACGCTGACGCCATCGCCTCTAGCTCATGTGTGTCTCTGCACTTGTGAATGGGTCTACCGTCGAATACGTTCTCGAAAGTTCAGGCTCAGAAACCCCTGGGTGGATGGCTCTGTAAGTCGACCGTATCCAATGACAACGCACAACTCATGTCGGCTTCATCGTAGGGGCTTTGGTACTTCAATGTCCGACTCTCAAATGGTCATCATGTGGGCCAACTCAGATGGTTCCGTCACCTTATCGCAACGGACTGCCTCTGGCCACACTATGCCCACTCTTGACTCCGCTCCCGAGCGCACGGCGACCAGTCTCTCCAATATTACCTCAGCCTCAAGCTCCAATTCCAAGCCATACTATGGCTTCAGTGTCCCGGTTAACTCGGATACCTCTCAATCCCTCATCTGGGCGTTTTCGAGTTCTAACCCAGGTGATACCTCGACTTCGGCAAGCATAAACATCCATGACGACATGGGTCAATTTACTCTTGATCTGTCCAAGACTTTCAGTAGTGGCAGCACCTCCGACTCGGGGTCTTCGACCGGCGAATCGTCTTCTGCATTTACCCCGACGCAGCAAATGGTCATAGCCCATGCCGTTCTATCCAGTCTCGGCTTCATCCTTATCCTTCCACTCGGAGCCCTCCTAGCCCGTCTCTTCCGCACTGTCACCTCCCGCTGGTTCCTCGGCCACTCCATCGCCCAGTTCTACATCGCGTCTCCCCTAATCGTCACCGGTTTCGCTTTAGGTGTGGCAGCTGTCAATAAAGCGGGCTCCACGCACTTGAGCGACAATCATCGTCGAGCGGGAGTGGCGCTCTTCGTGCTTTACCTCGTCCAGTGCGCGCTTGGAGCGTTCATCCACTGGGTGAAGCCGAAGCCTTCTCCGAGACCTGCTGGGCCCGTTCACCCCATCCGCCGCCGTCCACCACAGAACTACTTCCACGCTGTGCTTGGATTGGCGATCATCGGTCTGGCGTTCTATCAGGTCTACACGGGATACAAATTTGAATGGAGCTTTGTTGCAAGAGGACGGGAGACGCCGGAGGGTGTGAACAGAGCTTGGATCGCATGGGTTGTGATCGTCGCAGTCCTGTACCTCGGCGGACTGGCTCTGCTTCCGAGACAGTTCAGACAAGAGCGCGGTGGTTCGTCTCGTAACTCGATGGCAGCCGCTAGGGCATCAAGGGTCGGCTCAATGGGACCCGGCTCCAGCCCTCATTACAGAACGAGGACGATGAGCAACCTCGGAATGGCTGGTGACGAAGGACGTGGCCAGTCAAACTTCAGTCATGGACTCGGACTCGGGTACGAAAGTGATCGCGGACGTACCGAGATCATCGGCTCGAATGCGTATCGGGATGGAGAGCGAGAGCACGACCGACGCGGGGACGCAGATGATATAGGGTTGACGCAGATGGGGAGGGGGAGGGAGACTGGAAATGAGACAGAGGGCGGGGAGAAGGGGATGTATGAGGCTGGGTATGGTTTACCTGTGTTCACTTCTCGCTCGCGGGGTGGTAGATTCTGAAAAGCTGGCCGAGCAAAGTTTTTGTTGATTTCCTTTTCTTCCTCTTCTTTCCTTTCTGTACAACTTGTTTCATCAGTGTCTTTCCTGGTGTTTGTTGTGATCGGTGGCTGGGATCATCGCATCCATACCACCGTCTGCGCCTGTATTCTATCTGGCGCTTGTTGTATTGTTCGTTGATGAGGACACTGTAACTTATACAAACTAGATAGATAAGTTTGGGTTTGGACAAAAAATGCAGAGTTTTCTCTACTGGCTCTTACCAGATTCGCAAAAAAAACTTCTTTGAAAGGCAATTGGCTTGCCACATTAGAAGGAGCCACGACACGTCAAAACACGAGCAGAGAACTTGGATCCCGTCATTCCAAGCAACTTACGTAATGTCAGCAGCGACAGCAATTGGATCAAAAGGGGTGAGTGCAATTCACTCTTTCAAAATTAGACTATCCAGATAAGTAGGTCGTGATCTGACGCAGAAAGTTCTATAAGTAGATTAGATTTCATGCTTCATAAGCTTGAGCTATGCTTTGAGTCTGACCCCGATGAGCGTCGACGCGCCGTCCAATCCATGCACGCTTCTTCACCTCCTGCTTCCATGATGTCCATAACATCGCTCGCCTCGTCAAAGCACACTAGCATTCGAACCATAACCTAACAAAGCTGAAGGGCCCTGCTCTTCAATACATGTGCAGCATGAGCGTTGTAGACTCGGATTTCAACATCCCAACCCGTCTTCTCGTACGCCTCTTCCCGCCTTTGTACTTTCACTGAAGAAATATACGCTTTGGATTTATTTCATTTTGCTGCATCGGATTGCTTATAGGAAAGAATGTGACCGACTTTATCCACCTCTTGTGTCTGTCGAGAGCGATTGTATTGGCCGTCAGACGTGTTCAAGTTTCTTCAGGTGCGAGTGTCCTTCTTTCTCCCGGCGTGGGTCTCACATCATATACTAACAGCCTTATCGTCTGTTTCGCTGTCAGTCCCACGATTTCCCGCATCCCTCGCTAATTGTTCTGCGCATTGGGAATCTGTCAAAGTTAAGTGGTCGCTTAAACAATTCATGGACGGGATTCTATGATCTTGACCTACCGAGTTCCATCAGGTGCGATCAGCTCGTCACCTATGGCACCTTAAGAGAGCCCTCGTTTATACATGTACATGTACATGTATGAAGCAAGTGAACATTTGTCACTTACCATATTTGAAAACATGGCCTCGTCGATCTCAGTTACCTGCTCTAGAGGAAAAATAGGCATGATATCATTGGAGCGCGACGTTTCGGAGTTTAGCGTTTTGGGCGCCTCCGATCACGGTTCCCGTAGCGCACCTGGAAACCCTTCTGACTTCTTTTCCAGTTTCTATTTCCGAAAGGGCCCAAAGCACAAATGCGACTGAATTTGAATGCCAACTCAAGTCACCGTAGCTAGGATTTTGGGAGGGAGAATTCAGACATCAGATCATCGGCGAATGGAGTTACATCGTACTGAAGCAGATACGAGCTTCTGTTCGCGGATTCAGAGCTAATATCGGCGCGTCCATTTACGCCAATACAATCGTGATACAATATTACAATTGCTCAACTAAAGACGAGTCATTGCTAGTAAAGGAAGTCACAACGGTAACGGTACGCTTTGTCCTATACAGTCAACTCCGATTCAATTCTCTGTCGCTTTAACTCCCTTTCGTACTGACTCAACCACTTTACCGGCCCTCCCTACCAGGCCCTCCCTATCTTTCAGAACTTCTTCGCATGCCGACCTGTGTTTCATCAACTCTTCTTTGCGCTCTGTATCATCTTTTATATGTTTCGCTCTAAGATCATCATTCACGTCAGATATGTGTCCTCTCGCATGCAACTTCTCTCTCTCAGCGAACTTCTGAAGGGTGAGCGCTACGACCAGGTCGATTTTGTCGCTTTCGGGGTCGAAATCGTATGTCAGCACCGTCCTGCTCATCGGGATACAAATGTTCTCGCGTTTAAGACCGCAGGGCCATTTTTCATTTTCGATGAGAACTAAATTTGTTTTGATAGCCGTCCGTGTGAGAGAAGGAAATGATAAGGCGATAAAGGACATGGTCATGAGATTCAATGGTTAAGCGCGCAAAAGGTGTGTACGTACTTGAGGCATGGATAAAATACTCGTCTGAAGATTCCTCATCTAACAGCCTCAAGGTGAGGCCATCGGAGGCGTTCAGAAACGTTGTGAACCATTCAAGGTCTGAACATCAACATTATCAGCACAGTACGAAAACCCCGGAAGGGAAAAAACATTTGGACTGGAATCAGCGCAACCGGCGCCACGGACATGGACGACTCACCGGCAGACGTGAAGTGCTCGAACAGCCTCGGAGCGCGATCCTGCGGAAAGTTGAAGGCCAATGCGATTTCCTCTTCCCCGGAGAACGCATCTTCGATGGTTGTGAAAGAATCACCCGTGTACTCGACTTTGCGAAGTTCTGATTTCTTGGAGCTCATTTTTTTTCGGGTGCTTGTATATGTTGGTAGCGAAGGTAAGTGGAAGATGGGTGCGATGCAGGCTATTACTGGATGCTTTCCTCGCCCTTTATACGACTCTAGGCTGTAGGTGTATACTTCCCCGAAATGTGCCACTATCTTACTCCGTTCAGAGACGTGCCACATCGGACTGTGACTCCTAACGGGAAACATTTCATCAGATGCTTAATCTCTAAGTTATAGGCTTACTCTCGTATTTCGATTGCTTCTTAAAAATCTTCCTCGGTACCCCTGCATATGCTGGTGACGGGAAACACCATCGCGCTCCCGTGTACCTACTCTCAGTTTGAACAAGTCTTTTAACATGGAGCGCCTCGGATATGCCACCTTGGATCGATGATGCCGAATCGGGTATGTGATAATACTAGTGTGGCGATAATACCAGTGTGGCGAGTCGGTGCGCCACATCCATTGTTGTCGAGTCCTTGCCCGTGTGCCTCCCTTACTATGCGAGTAAGTCGATCATTTTTCGCCTGGTAAGAAGACCATGATATTAAATTTAAACAGGCGCATATTTTTTGTATAAAATCAGGGAAGCTGAGGAGTTTTGATAGAATGCATGTGGTCAAAAGTACCACTTAAGCCGGTCCAAAAACTCTTCTTCCTCCAGCGTCGCTCTGCGTTCACGCGCTTGCATCTCCTTCGCTATCTGCCCATACGTCTGGACCGTATCTAACAAGCCCTTATTTGATCCATCTCTTGGCGCCTCCCATAACTCCTTTTCTGCGCGTTCCTTGTGCAAATTTGCATCCCTGTGACCTTCCTTCGCCATACCCTGGAAGATCCTCATCACCACTACGTCAAGGTTTTCTCGTCCAGTGGTATCCTTGTCAATTACTTCAACCCTTTCCTCTCTCAAAGGACAACATCTCTTGTCAGCTTGTCGAACGCAAGGCCACCGGTTGTGTTGAACTGTCACTGAAGATAGTAGCGCAGGCAGTATTGTCCATTGGTATCAGTGAGCCCAAGATGGATTGCCCGCTATAAACGAAGTTCACTGGTAACTCACAATCGGCTTGTACATCATGCCTTACAAACTGTTCATCTTCTTCAACGTAACTGCATTCTATTGTAATACCATCTGCAGCTTTGGCAGCGGCAGCAAACCATTTGAAATCTTAGTACAACAGCGATGATCCAGATGTTAGGGCATCACAGGCGCAATCGAAGCTGTGGCGGCTTACCGTCGAGTGTTAAGTGCTTGAATAGCTTTGGCAGGCTTCTCAATCTCTCTCGAGTAAAGATAATCCGGACTCTGTCGCCTTTCCCTCGCATGGTACTATCGATGGTGGCGAATTCATCGCCGCTGTAGTCTACAAGCGGGAGTTGAGGCATCGACATTATTGGGTTGGCTATGGATACAATGTGAGTAAATAGAGGGATACGTCTGGTGTTTCCGCTCGTTGTTCGGCATTATAGAAGCTTCTCAAGCTGAGGGCAAAGGCCAGACGCCACGGATGGCAAAGGGGGATGCAAATCAGCGCTAGTTAGAGTGTAATAATATGCGTTCTGGTTGATGAACTTGGTAATAAGCGTTGCAGCACCTTCAAGTTGCGTCATTGTCAACTTTCTTATGTACAATTGGGATCCAAAGACTGTTCATTATCTAGTCATGTAAGCTCTTATGTGGCTGACATTTCTCTGGCCTCATATTTTATTAGCAAGCTTCGTTGCGTACCCAGAGTCACTGGGATGTTTCTCTGTAGAAGGCAAGCGACATTACAATGGCGCATTAAAGGTTTAATATTAGACTAACAAGACAGGGCTCAATGTCGGTGTTACTTGCACATCCTTTTAAAGATTTTCTCTTCATTATTGACCCGCAGACGTGGTTCTCATAGAAGTGTAAGTCCTATCTCTGATGTCGCGAAGCAACGCATCGCACCGTTCCGAGACCTTTCTCCCATTCTCCTGCCTAGCTTTGAAGTCCTTCATCAGCTCTCCTGATTTCTTCTTCCCGTTGACATCCGCTTTTGCCGCCTTATTATGTCCAATGATGTCGTTTTTGTACCAATCCATCAGAAGTTGGAATGAGTCTGAAAAATCCGAAAGCGAGAGCCCCGCTTTCTCGGACAGGGCTCCTCCTTTGATGTTAATCCCAGATCGGACGGTGCAGTGTTTTGCGTCGTCAACATCGCATTTCCATTTGTATGATCCTCCTCCTGGAACCTCAACTAGGAAATTGAATTAGATCAAAGCCTGACTCGTGTGGCGTGCCCACTCACTCTTAGTTTCGATCATACTCCTGTCCACCTCCGTGCGTTCCAGTACCACATATCCCAGTTTCTCGCAGAACACTTTCATTTCTTAACGAGATTGTCAGATTGTAATAGCAAGAGCAGGTGAAGATTCATACCAGGTTCCTTGTGGACGGGATCATCGATGGTAGTCTTATCGGGATGCGGAATCGTTAGCCTCACTTTATCTTCTCCTTCCTCCATTATAAGCTCAATACGGTCGATAGGACCATCATATATAACTTCCCTGATCTTCACTCGTCCACTTGAAGACGACATTGCAAGTGCTATTTAAGAGATAGCAAAAGAATAGGAGTCAGAGGTTCGTTTTTAGAGGATGTTGTTCTGAGTCAGGACTGCAGTCTTTAAACGAACGTGGGAGGCGCAAAGTGGAAGTAACGCAATATCACTTGGAACAATGGAAATATGCTTTACCATAGAATAAGCAAACTGGGGTGTTTGGCCCAGCGCCGAATCTCCATGACCGTTCTGGATATCGAGTGAAGCAGATAGACTCCAAACGGTATCCACCGTTTCCGCAGCAAAAAGTAGACTAGTTCTATCGTCGAGATTCCGCATCTTTGGATGCACGCTACCGCTATCGACTGATTTACTTTGGCATCAATGTGCCGAGCAAATTTGTCAGTCGTTTAATCGTACTAGTGGTCCTGCAATACTCGTCTGGCCCGACGAGATCTTATCAAGATCTTCGCTTTGTTCGTTGATTCAAGGCAAGAACAGTTCTGTCGGGTTTCTTTGCTTATGCGGTTTTTGAGGTAGGAACGCGAGTTTAAGACGCACAAATAGTACTAGAGTACTAGTGCAGGCTTAAATTTCATCAAATCTAAATCTCAGGAGTCCAAAGACATCACGTGAGAATTTCTCCTTTTTTTGCCACCTCAGCATTTGCGCCAAAGAGCTCGCACACAGCACTCAGTCACTCGTCTTCCTCCAACCTCCACCTTCTGTAACCATGGTCAGTATCTCAGCGCCGATTCTCAAAGAAAAGTCAAGAGAAAGAGCTTAATGTTTGTTCTCAGTCCGATTCCCCTCGCCCAACTTCGCCGGCAGGTCGTGCCAACGCAGTCGCTGTCCCTCCTGGGGCCAACATCCGGTTAGTCCTTTCGCTGCTTCGCTTATGCCAAGGATGTTCAACTGACGGACTTCACTTCCTCGTGAAGGCGGCGGGCTGCAAGCTCGCAGGTGGCTAAGCCCAATTCTTCTCGTGCTGCTGGTGCGGGTGGGTCGTCAAGCACAATGCTTCGCCTTTACACCGACGATTCCCCGGGTCTCCGCGTGTATGTGGCATATTTTACCTTCATAGCCGTATCGAAAATTGATGATTTATTTCTATGTTGTCGATTATTTCAGTGACCCCTTCGTTGTGATCATCCTGTCGGTCGTTTTCATCGGCTCTGTCGTCTTCCTTCATATTTCAGCCCGCATCATCAAGTCGTTCTCCAAGTAAATGTCGTCGACATCTCCTTTTTCACAAAGCGATTCATTTTTGGAAAACTGGTGAAGGGCTGATGCTTGGGTCGAGTCGGCTAGGGATCAATCAAAAGCGCGCACAGAAGGGATAGCCGTACTATACCAATTTACACGTCAGATCGTATCCTTCCTCTACCCGTCATTTGTTTGCGTGCCTATGCTTATATATTCTCTTTTTTGTGGACCATCATGTGCGAGCTTCTCAGCATGCGACGATATGTGTAAGGAAATCTGGTCAAATACGTTACTTGATGTTGACGTCCTGCAATATTGTTCCCGAGTCTTGTGAAAAGCCAGCTACGTAAATTGAGCTTCAAACGGGCTGGATTGCGCAAAAAATCAAACATCGCAGGCAGAAAAATCTTGAAAACAAATGAGTGCTGCTCAGTGTAGCGGATTGTTTTTGTCGCACTCACAAAGCCTTCCCCCAACAAACGATATAGGAGCTTGTGTTAAAAGGAACCTCTTCCGGAATCTGAAGTTCGGTATGCATTCATTTCGGGATACAAACACTCTAAGGATCTTTCGTTCAAGTTCTGTGATCGAATTCCTCTGCAGGACCACCTGATAACAACCAGTAAGTAACAATTGTAATTATGCTGGGAACGACCAATTATAGTTAACTCACCGCCATAAAACAGTTTGGATCTTTCATCCAATCGTTTCATTTTTCCGGGTCTCGCTTTTGTTTTGGGACTACTGGCTGAGAACGAGAGATCTATTTATAAAACGCTGCTCGTCAAGCTGGCATTGCTCATAGCAACTACAAGAAATTTTCAAACGTACGTACCTTAGCCTAAATGACAACTCTCTTCGTCTCCAGAACCACTCAGCCTCAATGTCTATACACCAAAGTGCAGAAGGACATCAATAAGCTAAGATTGGTGTTTGCTGTAACCAAACCTGGGGAATCTCCATGGACTGCCGTGACTAAATCCCAAGTATTAGAACAATTCGTTTTACTGGTCATGGGCGCATTGCGCGAGAAGTCAAAAACTCGGTTCGAAGAAAAAGAAACACTCGCAGAAGACGAGGCTGAAATATAGAAAGCTCAACAGAAGGAATTCTAAGTGTGTTGTCGTGAGTTCTTCGTGTTCATTCTCGTGGGCGACAGTACTGAACGTAATTCTTTTAGGGAAAGCGCCAATAGTGGCTCGTGAACGACATATTTTCAATAGCAAATCTCATCGATTCAATGTCGGACTTTGATGAGTGCACTCGATGCTTAAATTAACACTCTGTTTGAGACGACTACCATGGCACGGAGATACAGGGAGCGACATACACTCTAAGCGAACCTCAAGCTCGGTGGACTAGCCCGCCCCTCCCGTTCTTGCATCCAACGGATCGAAAAAAATCGAAGGTGGTGCACCATCCCATCCGTTACCTGCGTACGGAGTGCACTTCCCAGTCCCGATATGTTCAGCCTTATTCGAGAATATGTGAGTCAGTGGACAAGAAAGTGAAAGCCACATTACATGTAGGTATGATTGATTTGCCTCTCTTGCATTTTGACTGTTCTGTTACCTTGTTTGTCGGTCCAGTTCTCGCGGCTGAGCCACCGAACTGGCAATCATAAACGACTCGCGCGCTCGCTTGTCTTCTCACGTTCCTACCACTTCTACCCTCCACATCTCTTTTTTGGCCTTTTGGCCAACTTTCTCCATACTTTTACTGTCCCCTCACTCGCATCGACATGGTCGAAACTCGTTCAATAAAGAAGGACAGGAGTCATCCCGCTCCTTCGACCATTGCCTCGACCACGACCTCTGTCGCCCAAACCACCAGTACATCCGACCTGCTGCAATGCTCGCAGTGCGAATTCAAGTCAAAAAAAGGCATCTCAGGCCTTAACCGACACATGACAGTCCACGCAAAGACCTTACAAGATAGAAGGACTCACTTCTGTACATATGAAAACTGTCGCAAGGCGACAGAGGGATTTGTTGACTCCTCTGGTCTCAAAAACCACATAAACAAAACCCAGTACGTGCACTATCCCTTCTACGCCATTTTGACGCTCCTCGCTCCATTTACTTGTGTTCATTCGTCGACGAACTTTGCTTTTCCCAACTACCCCATCAAATTATCCCTTTTTATCATATTCTGACACCATCGGCGTCTGCTATCCATTATTCATTCATCTGATCACACGACTCTCTAGTCTTGAGATCAAAAGCCGCTGCGGCTTCGTCTTGAAAGTTGCCATTCCTGGTATACAGGAAGAGGAGACATGCGATTATACGCGTGCAGACAGAAGCAGCATCATAAGCCACCAGAGAAAGGAACATGGTCGGAAGCCGGAGCGATCCTATAAACGATGTTATGATAGTCGCGCTACGAAAACGAGGACATCGAACGATAAGACGAAGACAAAAGCGAAGGCGAAGGCAAAGGTAAAAGCCAAACAACCGAGGAAAATGACGACGAGAAGCCGAGCCAGCGTCAAGACTGACTTCAAGACGGAATCTAAGCCTAATCTCAAGGCCACTGCTCGCGACATTTCGGGCGATGAATCGGAGGAAGATTGCGACGTCAAGAATATGAGCACAGTTGCGACTGGTCCACCTTGCGCTCTAACGAACGACGCATGTGAGTAATCACACTTCAATAACTCTTAGAGCCATAAACTGATCAAACCGACCCTTTCTCTCACTTCTTCATTAAATCAATGCACACAGTCTCGCGCTCCCGAGCCGTAACCCCGGCCGGTTCCGCCTCGCTTCATATCCTTGAAGGCATCCACCAGGTGTTGCCCATGGTCACCACCGCACGCGAGGACAAATGTACTATCCTCACTAGCTCGGACATGCCAGCTCACTCGCTTCCGTGCTATAGCCACTCTACGAGCCCGCAACTTCAGGAACAGGCAATATCTACAACACCCACTTCCTTGTTGCCGTCGTCCGGGTCGACAATGACACCATCGACAACGTCGGGCCTTGTTACATCGGCTGACGAGTACGGTAGCATGAATAGCATCTGGGTCATTCCCTCGCGCTCCTCTATTTCTACCGTTTGTGGACCGGTCTCTTGTTTACGTTCAACGCAGTCCGATGTCCTCGATAATGATGAGGATGTCGACAACGACGGGGATGCAGAGGAGGAAAAGGGCGGGGGCTTGCTCGATCGTCTCGGGGTATGTTCGAACCTTTTCGGTTACACGCCCACTGCCGCCGAAGCAACTCTCAACAGCGACTACGTTGAGCGATGCCAGGAATATGCCGTGAAGGATCACGCAACTACCATTCAAGCACGGGAAAAAGAAGAGTGTCATGCGCCGGTCTACCCTTCGTTCAAGGTGTCTTCAGGTCTATTGTAGTGTCGGGCCCCGCTTATCGTCCCCATTAAAGTACTTCAGTTGCTTTCTCTCTCTCAAACCTTTCCCTTCTTCGGGTTGAGTGCGCGTAAGATGCACCCCATCTCCACCCATGGTTTCACTTTTACCCTTGAAACCCATCCTTTTATCTCACCCGTGATGTATCTCCTTTGATGCTTTCCCCTGAAGTAGTATGTCGCATTGCTTCCCTGTACTTCGCCTACGTTCGTTTTGTTTTCTACTCTCTCTTTCCCTCATACTCACGACTACATCACGCCCCTTGTTCCCTTGTTCCTCTTTCACCAGTCATCAGATTCATTGTATCACTAACCAACCTTGTGTGTTGCTGTGTCATTGAGCTCTACCCTTTGCCTTCCATTTTTCTCTACGAAAATCTAACCAATCTCGTTGGATGAGATTGAATTCGGCTTTTGTGGAAATCGGAGAAGATGGCCCGGGGTTGCAGTGGTGGAATCTCATACCAGTTGCAGATATTGTATTTATTGCATTAATTGTATGGAAGCTCCCTTCCCCTCCTCCAGGTACTATTCGCTCGGTTTTTATTAAGGAAAAATTGCTCGCTGTCTGAGCGGTTCACTTTTTTTTTAGCGTACACGACGCGTCGCCGTAGAAGGACGAACGCGTCTCGTCAGTCTTGTCTTCATGATAGCCGAAATAAACCACGTGATCGCGTTTCTTTGTAAGCCAATTTAGTACCTTTAAAATCTTTTGCTTGCTCGTCGTTATGCACACGCACCAAATTGTACTCTACACATAACGATGGCACTGACGGCACTCTGCAACATTTCTCGTGTTCGCCACAATCATATCCGGGTTCGCATTACATGATGGCGAAACATTTCCATAATCAAGAGTTTTGAGGATACGGATATCGTGACGCCCTACCTCAGAACTCTGAGACTGAGACCGACGACATCGCGCATAATTTGTCAAATCAGTTATTAATCTTCCGTTTCTCAATACCAACGTCGTCTCCGTGCTTTGAGAGAGAAAAAACAGCGCTCTCCATATTTAACATGGACAACCAGGACAAGGGGCTATTGGCTTGCAGCTTGTGAATTAAACTCTCCTGCAGCCGAGGATATTCGATGACGATATTACGCTTGGACATAGATTATTCTTCGTGACTACGCTCGTAAGCCTCGCACGTCCTATGTAACTGTTACTACTTGAATTGACGCTGATCCTGAATGGGAGTCCTTCGCAGTGTCGCTAATCTGTCAGGCATCTTCGTAGGGTCTGTTTAAGCCTTGCCACTAAGTCTACCTCGCCCTTGGTTTAGGAAGTGCCTCTTGGGTCCAGGTTCATTTGCGCAAACAAATTTCTTGGAAGAAAAACAAGCATTTACTCCGAGTGTATAAAGAAGAGCACTCAGAATGATGAAAATGCAGCTTTAGGTTAGTTCTCTTTACCCTGGTACGCAGTCCTGCCATCATGACGTGCCAAAGTCCATCGAGGACTGACTCCTATTATGTCTTGCTAATATTTACTCTCGGAAAATGAGAAGTGTATTTCGATGACTCTACAGCAGAAAAGTCTAGTTCAACGAGTTTTGCCAGTGTGAATGGTGACGACGTTTCGCCTCGACTTCGACGTTGATGATTCACCTTTGTACGTGCCGATTTCCACGAAGAAATTCTTATGCTGATATCTCGGCTAATGACTCTTCTTTCGTTGCAGCGTGCCCCGGCCTCGTGGAGTCTAACGGTGTCTCATATTGAGACTGTGTTATACATCTTTTCTCATCTCGCATTGTGACGCTCGAAGAAACCGTCGGTTATACGTCATTCCGATTGGAAGAAATGTTTCTTTAGACTCAGTATTGGTGGCTAGAGCGTGGACTTTTTCAAGACCACGTATAGTAGCAAAGAAATACATTGATCCGTACGTTTACCGCACTTCCCCTATCTGCCAGGCTGGGCTCACGTATTACCTATCTACTAGAGGAAAGTCGTATCGATCAACGAATTAATGAGAATCAATCCTAATGCATGATGGCCTCGCACATTTAACTTGGCATCCTATCGAAAGCCCCTGGAGAGATTATTTCGTGAGTAAAATTGAATCATGCTACATCGTTGGAAGCGCTGGAATGACGTGTTCATTTTGAGCTCGTCGAGTTCTGCCTCTGAGTCCATGGAAATTCATTTGAGGGGCCTTTCTTGAAAAGGCTTCTTTAGCGAGAAAAAATTAGTAGGGCTCCGACTACAATGAAATACTTAAGTACCTGATGTATTCGACGCCTCGCGACCTTGAGTTTCGTATCCTGATGTGTTGGTCCCATGCTCGCCTGGCTGTCGTTGGAAGGTAAGTCCCAGCTGGTTACGCAAAACATATGATTGACTAATAACATACCTCCATAACTATGACTGAAGAGACTCTGAATGCGCTCAACTGACCAAAACTCAACATGTTGCGAGATTTCCGGTCTGTGTAAAGATTTCACAGCTCTCGTGTCTAATGTCAGATGAGTGAGATCCAGTGAGCGTAACCATTATAATTTTAAGACTTACTCGTGATTGTGTTCATGCCACAGAAGCAACGTTCGTATAAAATCCCAAATGGTTTGACTCTGATCGGGTATCTCATGGCCTAAGCTGCTAATACAGAGTGCCTGGGATGAGTGCCTCGCTTCGAGGACTGGCTAGTATCCTAGGAAAGGACTTGCTCTCGGATTAGGATAGTTGAAGGATCGTCCGAGGCCAGATATAAATGTATGGCACTGAAAAATCCGGTAAGGACTCACATTCACTGCACTTCACGCCTACTTACCTTTTCATTGACAACAATTCAATTTTGGGATGCTCGGATTTGAAGCTGTTCGAAGTTTGTATGACTCGCTATACTTGCACCAGCGGGTTAAAATCGAGATGATTTAGCGAGTCGACACTTTAGGTAAGGTATCCGTTTCCGAGCGGCGAGCTGAGCTGGAAGATCAACTGTAGGTACTGTTTTATTGCACGACGTTCATTTTCAAGCTGGTTCTTGAGTTATAACAGTCAGATTCTACTTGCGGAGCTTCCATATCGCGCATATTTTTATCAAACTGCAAGGAAATGGAGGATGGATGGAATGAAAAAAGAGCCAGTAAAAGAGCCACTACATACACGAAGGTAGTTCGGGTTTCTTTCATATCTTCTACCCGGACCAGACTACGCCCAACAAAGACAGTCTACGCGTCCGACACAGAGCAACCTCGCCTCGAATGTTCATGTTCACTGTCACTCGGCAACCAAGCATGGAGGATGGGATTGCAAGGGTAGAGCCCCGCCACACGTTGCGTTGTTTCAAGCCACAAAGCTATCATTGTTTGAAGAAGGCACGAGATTTGTCTCGTCCCAACTCTGTGATCGGAGCACATCGATTACGAAGGATAGATTGAAGAGAGCGAAGAAAGCCACAATACATGGATAGAACATTCTTTTTCTAGCACTAACGAGGAACTGCTCGGCATTAAGCAAGGCAATGTGGTACTAAAAGTCTAGTAAGAATTGATGTTTGTGAAACTTCTGATGACTGACCTCATCATTTATTATGGCTGAAGTGTATCTCACTCTCGAGCCACGGACAAATTTGGCATAGTGAGCTTCCGTGTCTCACGTATATTCATCAATATTCGAGGACAATATGGATGAATGGAGAGAAAGAGCCACTACATATGTGCTAGTATTTCGGTTTCTTTCATGTCCTCTACTCTAACCTGACCGCGTCTGATGAAGACAGTATACGTGTCCGGCTCAGAGGAATCCCGCTTCGAATGCCCATGCGCACTCTCGCTTAATGGACCAGTATTGTAAGAATAGAACAATGGATGCGACGGGTGCGGCCAGCCAGCCACAATTCATTGCACTGGAATAAGCCACAACCCACCCTGTACGAAGAGGGTACGGAAAATTTTCGTTCTCAATCGATGGCTGGGAGGCGTGTGATGGCGGTTCGCGTCCCCCTTTTTTCTTCTTCTTTACCTTAGGCTTTGAAGGTGGTTTGTTTGTCGTTGTGTCTGCCAGGTTGGCCGCGTACGCGAGATCCTATGGTATAAAACCACACGCACACCCTCTATTCCTCCTTTCTCCCTTGCCAATACATCATCCACTTCCTTCCAAGTATATTTCCTTCATCCCCTTGCTCTCTTCTATATTACTTTCCGGACCCATAGATTTGACCATGGTCACACACAGGACCGCACCATTGATGAGGGGCAGGACCCCCTCTTTCCCTTCGATCCCTTCCTTGTCTACCCTCACTGTCATCAAACCCACCTACCCACTCTCGTTCTTGTGCCAATCTCCTAAGTGCGATTACGAAGCTGAGGACCTCGCCGATTATAATCGACACCGGGATGCACACGAATGGGGCCAAGAATGCGGGAAACCCTTTGTTTGTTCACGAGGCAACTGCTATAAGATTTACGCGTATAAGAAAGACCTTAAAATTCACATTCGTGTTGAGCAGTATGTGTTTTGTCTGTTATTCTACCATCTTCTCCCATCGTTCCTTCTTCAAGTTCTCATTGTGCTTCCCCTCATCTTTCTTCCGTCTCCATCTCTGACCATATGAACGTTTCTAGCGAGAAGCGTTATCTCACTTGCGATTTTATCACTCGCGAGGTTATCGAGGGCGTTCAAGTAGAAAAAAAATGTGAATGTATGTTCAAATATACTGGCGCTTTGCGTCAACATCGGATTCTGGTCCACCTCCCCCAGACACAGAACATCCCTCTTCGCAAGACTGTCACTGAAGGCCGTCGCGTTAGCATTACTGCTCCATTGCCTGAGAAGAGCTTGGACGGGAAAGCCATGAGGGCTGCGAGTGCTGCAAAGCGAAAGGCGTTGAAGGGGAAGGGAAAGTCATCAAAGACAGGACTGAAAAAGGCATTGTCGTTTGCAGGTGAGTAAACAGGTGTTATATCTTTCTGAAGCTAGAAACTAACCATCTGCCTTTCTCTTTTTCTATTACCACAGGCAACATCCCTGAAGTGAACACGCATGTCCCGGATCTAGAGACGTCCGCCAGTACTGCACTCCCCAGCACCCCATTTCATCAACGCTCCAAACCCGCCTCTTCATCGTCGACATCGTCCACGGCGACATCTTCAACATTGTCCTCAGACGAAATAGCTACCCCGATCTCTCGCGAAGACCCGACGTATCTGGCGTTTAGGCATGGTTTGGGAGTCAGGTATCCTATCTCTTACAAGCACGGAGGGGCTATCGGAGTTTATGACGACGACGAGGATGTCGAGGACCAGGAGGAAGAAGCCTCATCTTCCACTTGTTTTGCTGCCGCCGCAGCGAGACTCAACGACGCCGCCGAGGATCGCAAGAGAAAGAACGCGATGATTCCTGGGGACTCGGAGTGGATTGAGCAGAACTAAGAGAGACTACAACCGCTGGAGCGCTTTATTCATTTCTCTGATTTCTTGACGTGTTTTATTTCTGTCCCAGCATCCAACTGCACCACGCACATTAAAAGTTTTCTTTGTTTCGTTTCAAGTGATCTTTTCTTTTCTTTCTTTTCGTTCCGTTGCTCCTCCATACGCTCATTTCCCTCATTTCATTTCCATCTCTTAGACCGAATGCTCTCTCTCTCTTTCCGTGCACACTGTTATAATCTGTGCTCTCACGCTCATTCGTTTCATCTTTCTCTCTCTCTCAATTCAGTCTCTCAGCCGCCTCACCTTCATTCGCTCTTACTTTGACTATCTATATCGCTAGCCTCAGCTTCTATTGGTGTCATGTTAGTACCTTTTGATATCGTTCATCGCAGCTGAACTAATCATCTCGCTGGACGGGTATCAACTAGTGAACGCAGTGTGTTGTTTGATTAGAGCAATAAAGTCTTTACCTCGTCTACATTTACGGCTATCTAACTCTAGTTCAATGAGTTGATCATGAAGCACTGTAAACCCCGTATGGGAGTTACATTGCAAACAGAAACGAAGCTACGGCTCTCCGCTCAACTGGTTGAACGTCATAGGGAACCGAAATCACTTCATCGCAGTAAAAGAAACGTCTCTGCTGATTATGTCTCTTAGTTTTCCTCAACACATGAAAAGTTCGCAACACTTGCTATTGGTCGTTAATCTTAAGATGCCTTGGGTTTGTCATAAACTTTCTTGCTCAAGCATATAAAAATCAGCAAGTGATGTGATATGATGGTCAATGGGCGGGCAACGCGTGGGAGAACCGGTAAGAGCGCTAAATTAGTCTCACTCGCTTTGTAAGCACTCAAGTTTTCGTGGTGACAGTGACACCATCCTTTGATATCGACTACGACGTCGAGTAGCTACGTTTCTTCAACCTTCGTATTGTTGAACAATGCGACGCACATCAATACACTTCAAGTGGTGAAACCATGATCCTGGGATTTCCGCCAAACGTTTCGAATCCAACACCATCACACCATGACGTGTCGCACTCTATCCTGGACCGACATGCAACTCGTTTATGCACAACAAACTCGTGATGAAGATGAATGACTTTTCGCAACAGTTTCATCTGGAAAGAGAAAGAGATATGGAATATCATCGATGAAATGCATTTAGGTGCGCTCAGATGATGTGAATGGCTTATCGACTGTCCAGCGCTTGGACGACAATGGTTTCCATATGTACGTGCGATGTTTCATATATTCCCAGAGATTCCAGAGTTGACATTGTGAGTATTATAGGCTATCCATTTCGAGGTGGCGGGGTTTCCTTGGTCGTTAAAGTGGGATTGTGAGTCGCAAACGATCATAATGGTACCTGTCATCGCGGCCTACATCAGCAAATTGCAATCAGAAAATACTATTCGAATGAATTACAGGTTGATCCTTGGTGCTCTGGTCGGTTGGGTCGTGATTCGTATCGAAGGCGATGAATGGAAGAGGAAAACGGACGCCGGTCTATTCGATACTGTACTTCATCTGCTTGCCATATATCTGTGTGCCGCTGCTCATGCATCTTTTCTCTGTAGGAGGAAAAGATCATGGCAGTCGGCACATCAACAATGAGAATCGCAATCAAATTACATACATTGAAACGAGTGTCTTTTTTGACAGTTTGAAAAGCGTGCAACCTGAACAAAGAACGAAACGTTCCAACAGATGAAATATATTGGGAGAGAATCATTCGCTATCTGACACTGACAGAACACATGAAAGTATAAGTATTGTTCTCGTCTATGATACCTGATAGGACCTACCGTTTGGATCTATGAGCGTTGCGGACGGCTTTCGAACGCGTAAACGTAGGCAATCATGAACCATTTGATTTGGATGAAATGTGTCTAAGCGTATGATGACTTGGATGACTTGCTGCCTTGCACTTTGCTGTCTGTGCGTACCCAACAGATATTAAGAGGTGAGTGTCAGCTACGTGATCATTGTATATGAATTATTGATGACTCACCTTCGTATCTGTAGCAATACAAAGCATTCTACCTGCCCGTTATCTCTGGTATTTGTGCGCCTTGCTAGATGTTCAACCGAAGGCTACTGGGCTCTTATCCGAAAGAAACAGAATCAAAAATAGGAAAGCGAATGCCTTGCAAGCCTCTTTCCGGGATCACAGAGCTTGCGGCTGTCATATCTGGAATGCAGTCTTGGTCATCCACTGCGCTTGTCGACATCAAATGAGCTCACACTGGTAGAAAGAGCCGTTCATAAAGAAACAGGCCATCGTTTTCACAGGTCCGTTAAATGTATGGATTTCGTCGCTCATACGAAATACCGAATGTTTTGACCGAGCGGATGTGGCTCGCTGTCTAAGCTGGAAATACGAAAGGCGAGAAGCAACGCATGGTTCTCAGTGATTGACGGACTCGCCTTAAATGAACATGGTCGCATTGACTCGGACTGACTCTGTTGAAAAGATCGTTCTAGATTAGACCTGGGATCGATTAAAGTGAGCGAACAGGTCTAGCAAGCGTTGTTGTATTCGGTGGCTCTTGGCAGATGAGCTCCTCGTCGACGGTGGCCTCGCCATAACGCATCCTGGATCGAGTATTTTCTCAACCAAACGTATTCCAATACCTTCCGGCAGGTTGGATTAGCTCCGACGTACAAGACAAAGGAGAAGGTAAATATCTAAAAACGAAGTGTAGTTGAATGCACTGACGACAGACCTCGTGCCCGCAACCGTTTCATTTGACAGGCTTGCTTTCATGCTCGAGATTTAATCAACAGACGCTACAGACTGGAAATTCGTTGTTGTCTACTCGTCCATATCCCGTAAAAGGAAACAGGTGATGGTGGAAGAGAGGTAGGGTAGATACGTGCGCGAGGATGCTTTGAAATCTCGCTTCGGGAGTGGTCGTGTCTTCGTGCGCGTTTTTTGGCCACTCTCACCTGATCGTATACTTCCATCTCCGGAAGCCAGTCGCGCCCTCTCTCACCTCTCGCTTTCTCTCTTCACTTCACCACCGTCATCTTCTCATTTTTGTCATTCTACCTTTTTCTCTGACTTTCTATCTCGTCGATTATCGGTCATTGGACCTCATTTCGTTAGGACACCATGCCGAAAATAAGTACGGCGCGCAGCGCTCGTGCTTCTGCCTCTGGACCTTTTCCGCAACAGAGAGCCTATGCGCATACCTCCGTTTCCGACAGAGCCACTGTCAATCCGCTAGCACGCGGGAGAGAACAAGAAGCAAGGGTCCACAAATGTAAGAAACCCGGGTGCGGGGCAGTCTACACAGACGATTTGTTGCTTGAGGAGCACAAAAATGGTGATCAGTACGTCGTCTATTCGTTCTTCCACTTCAACCCACCTTCGTCTTTGTTTCGTTTTCGAAATATCCCATCTTTCGCTCAAGAGTCCTTTCTAACGACTACTCGTCTACAGCAAACATATATATCGGGTTTGCACCATGGCCGTCGATTACATTAAAGACAATGTCTCGTCCACAGACATCTGTGGTTTACCGTTCCAATATAAGTCGCACTGTATGGTGCACCAGAGATCGGTTCATGGTCGATCTGGACGGTCAAGGGATTTTAAACCAGGGGACACCATTGGGGAACTCAAATACGAAGACGGTGAGCAATCGTAATCGTTCCGCCCAGCAGAACGCTGACCTGACTCGCCTCCGTTCCTTTGTCCGGCACGGTTGCTCTTGAACTCCAGTTAAGTCTAGGTTTTTCAACCCCAACGCTATCTTAGTAGAACAACAGGAAAGCACCGTAATTCCAGCGACGGTTCTGACCGACATTTCAGATTCACAAACCACCGTCGCTAACTCATCTTATGCTGCGGATCAACCGACCTCGTCGTCTCGCAACTGGTATGACGACTTCGCGGCGTCGACGGAACAGCCGGCTCCTAGCTTCAACACCTACAACGCTGGTGATAGCCATTTGCACTTCAATGACGTACACCACGATGGACGCGCAGAGCCCTTGCCAGTGGACGACTTGACCAGCGCTTATGGTCTCGGAGTCGGATACCTTCCTCATCCTCTTGATAATGCCTCACCGGAGTCCACGGCTTCTTTCGATCCTACAATGCCGGTCTGTGCTTGTGCTTCCTGTCAAACTGGCTTGCAAGGGAATGACGCACAGGCGCCCTCTGTAAATATTGCTTTCCAACAGCAAATTTACTGCCAACCCCAGTCTCAAGTTGGCCCTCAGATCGAGCAGTATACCAACCAAGCCCAAGCACCTCCGTCTCCGCCTCTACCCCCTGACGCTGAAAATGTCGATTGGTCGGACTTCGTTTGGGCCGCCGGCTGGCTTGGAATCGACTGTCCTGCGTTCAACTATGACAAGGATTTGATTGCTGGTCCCCAAGCTGAAGGGCCACCGACGTCACATTACGTAACCATCAACGACACAGCCTCTTATAGTTCGCCCTCTGAGTCTGATGGTGGGAGCTATGTCCACACCCCCGATGGTGGCAACGGAGCTTTCGCTGCCTCCACCTACGATACAACCGGCGCATCTGCTCTGCCGTTGGCAGGAGTTTTTGATACCAACGCGGATGACTGGTTCGATACTTGTCTTGCTTCTTTATTTAGCAAGTAGCCTTTATTATGGAGTCGATGCCTTCTTTGCGCGTCGGTTGGCTCGATCTGCGAGCGAGGTTAACGAGCTTCAGTGTGCGAGAAGCGCTTTGCGTTGAAGCTTTTTGTTTGGAAATTTGGGGAGCCGTACGTAGCGGTTCCCTGTTTCTCTTTTTCTTTTCTTTTTTGGCTGTTGACGAGAACCTTGATCGTTCGATTTTTCGGCGAGGTTGTGAGGATTTGTAGTACTAGTAATGTATGCTTTGAGTCTTTACTGTCGCAGCTACGCTTTATCTTTTGAACGTCTTTTTTCTTTCTTTATATTTCTTTTAATTTTTCCCCCATTTCTTCCACTCTCGATTGCATTCCCGTTTTGTCCTCTTTGTTGTTCCGCTATGTTGTGCTTTCCCTCCCCTGTACCCATTGGTTGCTTTGTTCCCACGCTGCCACGTGCATACTTTCCGCCGTTCCCGTTTTCCTTTCCGTTTGTCATTCATCCAGCGCCATCTCACCTTACCTCCTCCCCAACCGATCTCATACGATTCTATCACGATTCACGATTCACGAAGCAAATTGATTCGAACACGGACACATGCACACATATATACGTATTCATTATATGCTAACGCTATTTTCTAATCTTATCTCCCCTCCCCCCCTTTCCACCAACATCCATCTCTCCTCTCACCGGAAATCAACAACTTTTATTCCTCCACCGTCCATTTACCAAGCACTCCGTTATTTTCTTTATGTATTCCTCCAATTGTTTTGATTAGCTTGTTGTTTTCCTTTCCTCTTGTAGCAGTAGCAGCGATCGACAACAATTGAATAACAATTTCTTATTCTTTTCTCAGGTCATGAATCGTGGGAACCGTAGCCCTTTGTGGGACAGAATGGGCCGGGCGGTCCGTGATTTGCTCCAAATGGGGGAACGGGAACGGAAGTAAGTTTTAAATTTTTCATTTTTTTTTAGTCACGTGTGCCGAGGGATGCCGAGACGACATGAGACGTTATCTAAGCATTTTTTTGTCGATCTTTGCCCAATTGGGATGTCGATTGGGACTTTTCATTTATTGAAGTGGTTCCTGATTTAGTACTGGTTGCCAGTGATTGACGATTCTGATTACCCGGAGCTGTGCGTGCAGATTGAATCGTCAAGAGGTACGTAGGTACTTACGGCGGTGTATTCGAAAAGGCATTGAAATAAGGTTGAATTGGTTTTTTTTTTAAATTTTGGAGAGAGATGCCGAGAATGAAGACTCAGAAGAGTGTGAGAGCAAGCTGGAGCGTTAGAATGCGTTGGATGAGTGCCGAGTGCTGTGCGCCGTGCGTGTCGAGCGTGTACCTGGTGGATGGAATATGGAATGAAGGAGCGTGAACGTGAGAGGATCTAGGCAAGGAACGTTGACTGCGGTGGGTGCAGTCAGTGTCCGAGACATTCTCTTTTCCTTCGTCATAGTCCATGACTTGTTTTTATTTTATTTTATTTTACCAGCTCTTTCCCTTGAACCACCACCACCAGCACCATTTCTGAGCTAGACCGACCTCTTTGTTCTCATCGGTCGACGACGACGACCATCACAACGTTGTAGAGAGGATAGAAGCTTCAGGCTATTATCGCCGCTATTGTACTCTCGCCGCCCTTTGTTCTCCACTTGGTCGCGGCACGCACTCGCACAAAAAGGTCGCCTTTCCGCAGTTCACAACAAGACCTTGCTCCCTCCCTCCACCCATCTCTTCTGTTTCTCTTTCACCTCATCGTTCTCTGCTTCTGTTTTTCTTACGCTCTGTTCTAGCGTTCTCGACCACTGGTCTGGTCGGATTTCATCCACTTCACACGCGCACATGGTGCCGTCTTTCTTCTCCGTCGCCGGGTCGCGACAACAACACCAGCAAGAGCAAAATCACCAACGGAATAGACAGCATAGACGACAGAGACGGTGGTCGGGCATGTTCAAGACAGCGGCAGTAGCTGCTGCTGCGCTGTTGTGTTTCAGCCACGCTCCGAGGGCGGAAGCAAGGGATGAGGTGCTTTGTGAGTCGTACATTCTTCAATCTCTTTCATTTTTCTTCTTCTGTGCAATGAGTCTTCATCTTTCTATTGAACTTGTTGCTCTCTAATGCGCTGCGAAACGTGGCAAGCGGTCTGGGAATTGGGTGGAACGAAATGAGTTATGGGCGGCGTGCGCGTGTCCGCGCCGTGTCTCCGACACCGCATCCGCGTTTGCGACCGTCCCGCAGCAACAGCAGCAATTGCATACATTCACCCTTCTTTTTCTCGTTGTCATTTTATTTATCCGGTTGAGGACGTTGCGCGCTGCTCAGTACTTTTTTTTCAATGGAGAAAAAGCGAGGTCTAGAGGAGCACAAATCCGACGCAGTCCTGGTGGACTGTGTCAAGTCTGTCCGACGCTCACCGGGCACCGACGCTCTCACACACGCATTCCTTCATTCTATCTCATCACATTCACCTTGGCATCTCTTACTAACACACTTGTTTCTCACCTTAGTCACCTCCGTCTCATACTGCGAGCCTCTGGAGCTCGTCCTCGTCCAACAATTTGACGTCCTTTACTACGCCGCCAACCGCACCATCTTCTTCAACATCTCCGCCGCCTCCGTCGAGGACAACGTCAATGTCACCGCCAACATCGCCGTTAACGTCTACGGCCTCCACCTCGTCAACATCACCCTCGACCTCTGCTCCCTCCTCAATGGCGCTCTCTGCCCTTTACCGACATACAACTTCATCGGCTCGCAGTGGATCCAGCTGCCGGATTCGATCGGAGGCGATGTGGTGAGTAAGGTGCCGGGAATAGCGTATAAGATCCCGGATTTGGAGGCGTTTGCACAGTTGACGCTGTTGGATCGGGATACTGGGGACGTGAAGGCCTGTGTGCAGAGTACGCTCTCCAACGGGTGGTCCACGAGGCAGAAAGCGGTCCAATGGACGATAGGCGGCATGGCTCTCCTCGCGTTTCTCGCCGCCGTCTTCTCTTTACGCCCATTTTCACCATCCTCGTCCGTATCTTTGTTACCAACAAACTCGCAAGCAGCAGACCGCCTCCTCACCCTCCTCCACCTCCTGCAATACCTCTCCTCCTCGGCCCTCCTCTCTCTAAACTATCCCCTAGTCTATCGCTCCTTCGCCTCCAACTTCGCCTGGTCTCTCGGGCTCTTCTCGTCCTCCTCCTCATCGCACATCCAGAACTCCATCAATAACATGCGCAGGAAGACAGGCGGTGACGCGAGCGACGTCGGGACGGGCGGGGACGGCGTTGATTTAGTGAATAGGAGATTGAGTCCGTATAATAGCTTGGTGGTGGCAGAGAGTGTGGGGACGAGGGAGACGCTGGATGCTGTGAAGACGCTCAAGGCGAAGCTTGCGGCCAAGTTTGCTGCATCGGCGACGACGAACAAGACTATTTCGACGGTTTCGACGTCGTTGTCGAGGAGAGCGGATGATACGGATACAGTGACGATATCAGACTCGAATGTTCTTGATGCGGGGATACCTGTCTTTACGGGCTCGTTGGGCATCCCGACTGCGAACGCGTTCATGAGCGTGTTTTTGACGCTCTTAATGCTCATTGCCATCGTGGGGTTCTTGCTTGTTCTTGGATGGGGCGTTGTTTGGGCCATTGGGAGGAGAAGAGCTCGAATGGGGAAAGGCGGGGGGAAATGGGAGATGGTGAGGGCTGGGTACGCGGATTGGGCGAGGGCTTGGGGTCTTCGAGTCGTAAGTTTTTTTTTCATATATCTTATGCTGTGTCCTAAACTCTTTTAACTCAACTCGTCATTCAGGCTCTCGTTGCTCTCGTCCCGGTATCCATCTTCGCCCTCCATCAATGGCTCCTCCATGACTCCTGGCTCGCGACCCTCCTCTCCGTCCTCACTCTCCTTACTCTCCTCGGAACACTCATTTACCCATCCTACCGCCTCATCCGTCTCTTCCGCTCGGCAGCGTACAAAGCCCATCCTGAAGCTTTCTATCCTCCCACCTCACCACCCCACGCTTTCAACCATGATGGAGAGATAGAGGTGGACACCCGCACACGTCGCCTAACAGCCTCCTCTGCCCCGCTCTTCGCGCGCTACAAGCCCACCCGTCTTCCGTTCTTCGCCCTCTCACTCTTCACCCTCTTCCTCCGCGCCGTCCTCATCGCCTTCGCGCCGTCCTCACCCCTAACCCAAGTCATCCTGATCCTGATCCTCGACATCGCCTTCTTCATCGCCTCGCTCTACTTCCGCCCACACATCCAATGCATCCCCGCTTCTGGTACACCAGCAAAGACGAAGAAGCGGAACTGCAGGGTGGAGTTTGGGAGGAACGCGTTGTTGTTTGCGAGGATCATGGTGAGCGCGCTGAGTTTCGTGTTCGTGGAGAGATTCGGGGTGAGTGCGTTCGTGAGGGTTGGGGTTGGCATTGGGGCTGCGGTGGTGGGGAGTGTATGCGTGCTTGGGGTCAGTTTGAGGATAATTTGGGGGACTGGGGTGGGTTTGTGGAGATTCTTGAGGGAGAGAATCGGGAGGAGGGGTGGTTGGGACCAGGCGGGGAGTGGGAGGTCGAGTTTGAATGAGGATGGTCACGTCGGGGGCAGGAGTGGGAATAGGAGTCGGAGTGATTGGTCTGTGGAGAACGGACTCGAGCACGAACATGAGAACGAGAAAGACGCGGACGCGGATGTGGAGAAGGGAGGACCGAGGGTAGAATTGCATGCGGTGAGGTTACGAGGTGGGAGGCTCGACTCTGTCACTTCCACGTCTCCCTCAGCTTCAGGGTCAGCATCCAACCTGGACGAGCAACTAGTGAACGAAAGGGGAATAATGCCTTCGCGTTCCGAAGCCTCCATCTCGACTTCGGCGGAATCAGACCCGCATTTCTTGCACGCACGCCCGCGGAACCCAACACCAGACTCCAACGTCCCTTACCCTCTCCCTCCCCCTCTTCACCTTTCCCACTCAGCATCGTCAACGTCGAAAATTGCCATCACCTCTCCTTCGCCGACCCCTTCGACGTCGACACACGCCTCGCAAGCAGAAGTGGACGCCCCCGCAGATGCTTTCCATTTCCGAAACTCGGATTACAGAGTCAGCTACGCGAGCAGCCAGATGCCATCCACGGGCACTTCGCTCGACACCTTCTCGTTCGCGCTCTCCCAATCCCAATCTCCTTCCCCGTCCCCGCCTCACACAGCCCGATCAGAACAGTCGGGTCGGACGGAGGGGAGTGGGAGTAGCATGAGCACGTTAGGGACAGAGTTGCCCAGACGGGCTGTTTTTGAAGGGTTGGGGCTTGGACTCGGGGAGAGGAGAGGGAGCGAAGGGAGCGTTCCGGGGACGCCGGGAACGCCTTCTTCGAGTTCGCACCACTCCCATTCGAGGCCCAATTCGAGCTCGGGCTCGAGTTCTTTTGGACATGCTCAGGGTACTGGGCTCGGACAAGGGAGGAGAGGAGTGGTGGAGGCGATGCCGAGGATGACGGAGGTCGAGGGGGCTTGAGTAAATTGAATCAAGTCGAACCGAACGAATGAAGTCGGGACGTTACTGTGTGTACGTTTTCGTGTTATCTGTGCATACGTATATTCGGAACCTCTCAATTGGACCTCGGACTTTCGAAACACGAACGTTTCTTCTATTTCCTCCCTTCACTCTCATTCTCCCTTGGATGTTCCTGGTTTTTCATATTTGGTTTGGGATTTTCTCGCTTTCACCTCATCTTCCACTCTCGTCTCTACATCCTTCGCATCTTCTTATCAAGAGATTCGACCTTCCCACCTCTTCCTTTGTTTCTTTCCGCCTTCTCTTCTTCCTTTCCTTTCTTCACTAGCATGTATCGAATCCTCCTTTCCTTTCCTCTCTACCCTCTTCCGTAGCATCATTTCATACATCTACAATTTGCATCCATACACCTTGCATCCCATCCCATTCACAATCCAGCTCGTATCGGTATCCTACATACATCAAAATACAATATTTCAATTCTTTTAAGTTCCTCACCGCCTGCACCGCTGCCCCGACACCCGTTCTTGCGTTTGTTCCCTTGACCTTTTTGTGTTGGCGTTAAGTCTCCACATTTACGCCCTGCCTTTCCCCCTATCATTAAACCACGCTCCTTTTGAGCGTTTTTTTTTTTGGCATTTTGGCGTTCCGTCTTCACGCAATGCTTCATTTCTCTCCTCCAGCATCAGGATTCATTCATTCGTCTTTAGGCTCTCCACACTCCTTTTTCTCTGATCGCTGCAATTATTTTCTTTATTCTCTGCAGTGTTAGCATTGGCATTGGCGTTCATCTGATTTATTTTCTTGTCTTGGATCGGAATCGGACACGGATAGATGGGGAGGCTCGGTTCATCGTACATCGTACATTGTGCATCATACATACGTTAGGTCAATTAGTTACTCTTGCATGGGAAAATAGCATCCATATCAACATCAATTTTGAATCTTTTCGGACATTAATGTTCCCATCGGCCTCAAGCTTTCTCACGTCAAGGACGTGAGGTCTAATAGTGTGAAACCGTAACGACGTCGTAGTGTAGTGGTAGAAGCCGATTTCTGCTCCAAAAAGAAGAGTACTTGGTTTACGGTTATGGTGATAAGTTAGCCAGGGGGCCACCGTCGAAATCTGCGAGTGAGATGGTCTTGGGTAGGGAGTCAAGCCGATGCTGTTGAGACACACACCAGAAGCAGGAAGGGATGAGAACAGATACAATTACATTTGATTTTTTTTGTTGATTCCGATGTAGCAAAGACAAAGACAACAATTGGAAGGTATAGCGGCAAAGCTGAAAGCTTGTGGAAAGGAGGTGCGATGATGAGAGTAGGTAAGGGTAGGAGTAGGAATGAAGGATGGGAGAACAGGAGTACGGAGATAAACAGGGGTGGGGGGTGGGGGGTGGAAAATAGCAGATAAGATACGTGCGTAGATGACAATGACGGTGTCCGTGCATGGTGGGATGAGAGCGGGTTGGCTCGTAAGACGAATCGTGATACTATCGTATCGTATCGTGTCATGTCGTACCGTATGAGATACGATGAGGTGACTGTCGTGCAATGGGAGTATGAGAAGGATCAGGGTGAGGATGGTGAATCGCCAGTGTGATGGCAATAAAGCGGTACGGTGAGTGAGAGCACGACAGGGGTATCGCAGCAGAGGAGAGAAAGACAGAAAAAAATGGGGAACGGAAGTGAAACTGAAAGAAAAAAGAAAAGAAAATTTTCCAAGAGGCGCACCACCAAGTTTTGCGTCAACTAGAAACAGGGACCGCTACGGTTCCCTAATTCAAACCGACCTTGATACGAAGCACCTCCCCGGGTCTCCCGCTGACGTTCATTAAACTCGGTCGTTCACTTGCAAAGGTCAAACAGAGATTCCCACTCGGCATCCGACCACTCCTGGTCCTGGGGGACTGTAACGATCGCTGAGGTAGGAGCATCAGCATTGTTGTAGGATAGAGAGGTAGCGACACCATAGCCACTGTCGTTGGTATGTGGTACTACTGCACTAGCAGACCAAACGTTCGAGGCTGGCATAATGGTATCCAGGTGATACGAAGCGGATGGACCTTGGGGAAAAGCGATGGAAGCACCGTGACATCCGAAACTCGCCCAGTTGATGTTGTCCCAGTGGATGTTGAACCAGTCGAGCCAAGCAAAAACGGTGACGTCGATATATGGGAGTCCATGCGGACCAAGCGATTCGTGAACGTTGTCGACGTAGTGTTCGACTTGAAGCTGGGGCTGGTAACATGCATTGTAATCAAAAGCACTCGGACCGACAGTAGTCCGATTGAAATCACTGGTACCTGGAAGCGGGTTCATAGAAAGAGACTCAGGAACAATAGCGTCACGGACAAACTCCTCGCCATAAAATTGGATCTGGGGCTGAGGCTGATGTCGAGCTTCAAATGGATATGCCTGCTGTTGCAAAGCATAGTTTCCAAAAGATTCTTGCGGGGCGTAGCATGTTTGGACCCTCGGTCTACTAACCCGTGCGTCATTCAGCGTGGCAGGATTCGAATAAGCGGCTGCGGACGGCGAAATATATTGAAGGCAAGTAAGCCGTTCTTGACTCTTGTCCCGAAGCTGTAGGTATTGCGTGATTTCAATGGCATTTGTGGAACCGTAGGGCAATGGATCAACGCTGGCGTCGGAGGGGTTGAAACTAGGAGCGCACTGCTCCGTAGGTGCTGTGAAGTTCGTATATGAGCTATATGGCTGGTTTGAAGGTTGACCAGGAATGTGGGACGGATTGAAGACGATGCCGGGAGCACCACCCTCATAAGCTGGTAACGGTAATGTTCTCTTGAAGACATCGTTCGACATGAAGGCATAGGGATCGAAGGTTCTCGATGCAGCTAAAGTTCGCGTAAGGGCGAAAGGTTGGAGTAAGGCCGAATACACTTTTGGCTTGGCTTAGAGACTTGGGTACTCACTGTCGTCCTTGACATCCCCATAGAAAACGCCTGATACTATTTGCCCTGGTTCAAGCTTTTTAGGATAGCTACGTTTACCGTGCACTAAATCCTGATGTATTAGACAGTCTGATTTATACTTGAGGACTACGCGGCAGTAATCATTTGCGACAACGTCGCTCCTAGTGTCGCTCATGGATGCGGCGCAAACCCACCAGATCTTCTCGCTGTGAACAAGTAGGAATTAGACGGGACGATTAAGCGAAAAACAGGATGATTTGAGGCCGAAATGTACGTAGAAGTGGAAGAAATAGAACACGTACTGGTCGCCCTCTACATGTTCTTGGAGCCACGCTTCATGTGTGTATTCAATCTCGCAGCCAGGTCTGTTACATTTGTAGACTCTTGCTTCTTGTTCTCTCCCGCGTGCTAGCGGATTGACAGTGGCTCTGTCGGAAACGGAGGTATGCGCATAGGCTCTCTGTTGCGGAAAAGGACCAGAGGCAGAAGCACGAGCGCTGCGCGCCGTACTTATTTTCGGCATGGTGTCCTAACGAAATGAGGTCTAATGACCGATAATCGACGAGATAGAAAGTCAGAGACAAAAGGTAGAATGACAAAAATGAGAAGATGACGGTGGTGAAGTGAAGAGAGAAAGCGAGAGGTGAGAGAGGGCGCGACTGGCGTTCGAAGATGGAAGTATACGGTCAGGTGAGAGTAACCAGAAACAGACACACGCACGAAGGCGCTACCACTCCCGAAGCGAGATTTCAAAGCATCCTCGCGCACGTATCTGCCCTACCTCTCTTCCACCATCACCTGTTTCCTTTTACGGGATATGGACGAGTAGACAACGACGAATTTCCAGTCTGTAGCGTCTGTTGGTCGAATCTCAAGGATGCAAGCAAGCCTGTTAAATGAAACGGTTGCGGGCACGAGGTCTGTCGTTAGTGCATTCAACTACACTTCGTTTTTAGATATTTACCTTCTCCTTTGTCTTGTACGCCGGGGCAAATCCAACCTGTCGGAAGGCATTGGAACATATTCAGTTGAGAGAACATTTCATCCAGAATGCTTTATGGCGAGGCCACCGTCGACCAAGTGCTCATCCGCCAAGAGCCACCGAATACAACAACGCTTGCTAGACCTGTTAGTGACATGCTCAGTTCAATTAATCCCAGGTCTGATCTAGAATGATCTTTTTAACAGAGTCAGTCCGAGTCCATTCGACCATGTCCATTCAAGGCGAGTCCGTCAATCACTGAGAACCATGCGTTGCTTCTCGCTTTTCGTGTTTCCAGCTTAGACAACGAGCCAGACACGCTTGGTCAAAATATCCGGTATTTCGTATGAGTGACGAGAAACATACATTTAACGGACCTGTGAAAGCAATGACCTATTTCTTTATGAACGGCTCTTTCTGTCAATGTGAGCTCATTTGATGTCGACAAGCGCAGTGAATGACCAAGACTGCATTTCAGATATGACAGCCGCAAGCTCTGTGACCTAGGCAAGAGGCTTGCAAGGCATTCGCTTTCCTATTTGTTGATTCTGTCTCTTTCGGATAGAGCCCAGTCGCCTTCGGTTGAACATCTAGCAGAGTGCCCAAATACCAGAGAGAACGGGCAGGTAGAATGTTTTGTATTGCTACAGATACGAAGGTGAGTCATCAATAATTCATATACAATGATCACGTAGCTGACACTCACCTCTTAATATCTGTTAGGTACGCACAGACAGCAAGTCATCCAAGTCATCATATGCTTAGACACATTTCATCCAAATCAAATGGTTCATGATTGCCCACGTTTACGCGTTCGAAAGCCGTCCGCAATCTCCATAGATCCAAACGGTAGGTCCTATCAAGTATCATAGACGACAACAATACTTATACTTTCATGTGTTCTGTCAGATAGCGAATGATTCTCTTCCAGTATATTTCATCTGCTGGGCTGTTTCGTTCTTTGTTCAGGTTGCACGCTTTTCAAACTGTCAAAAAAGACACTCGTTTCAATGTATGTAATTTGATTGCGATTCTCATTGTTGATGTGCCGACTGCCATGATCTTTTCCTCCTACAGAGAAAGATGCATGAGCAGCGGCACACAGATATATGGCAAGCAGATGAAGTACAGTATCGAATAGACCGGCGTCTGTTTTCCTCTTCCATTCATCGCCTTCGATACGAATCACGACCCAATCGACCCCAGCGCCAACGATCAACCTGTAATTCATTCGAATAGTATTTTCTGATTGCAATTTGCTGATGTAGACCACGATGACAGGTACCATTATGATCGTTTGCGACTCACAATCCCACTTCAACGCTCAAGGAAACCCCGCCACCTCAAAACGGATAGCCTATAATACTCACAATGTTAGCTCTGGAATCTCTGGGAATATATGAGACATCGCACGTACATATGGAAACCATTGTCGTCCAAGCGCTGGACAGTCGATAAGCCATTCACATCATCCGAGTGCCACTAAATGCATTTCATCGATGATATTCCATATCTCTTTCTCTTTCCAGATGAAATGGTTGCGAAAAGTCATTCATCTTCATCATGAATTTGCTGTGCATAAACGAGATGCATGTCGGTCCAGGAAACAGTGCGACACGTCATGGTGTGATGGTGTTGGATTCGAAACATTTGGCGGAAATCCCAAGACCATGGTTTCACCACTTGAAGTGTATTGATGTGCGTCGCATTGTTCGACAATACGAAGGTTGAAGAAACGTAGCTACTCGACGTCGTAGTCGATATCAAAGGATGGTGTGTGTCACTACGAAAACTTGAGTGCTTACAAAGCGAGTGAGACTAATTTAGCGCTCTTACCGATTTCTCCCACGCGTTGCCCATACCCATTAATATTGGGGTCGGTCAAGTCGCGTGTCGTGCATGTGAGGGGGATTTTGAAGAGTGTCGATCAATGCGCTCGATAAAAGTTGTTGCGAGTTTTGGCTGAGAGGGCCGAACACTTTTTTGTGCAACAGTTTCCCCCTCATACATAGCGTATTAAATCAAAGCCTTGTAATTAAGAATGTGGGTACTGAAGAAATAAAGAGGCCTATAAAGCCATTTTTTAAAATATTCATAATTGAGTGAGATATGAGAGAATTAGTGACCAAAATAGGTCATATCTCAGCTCAAACTTGATATTTCTAAAATCCCTTCTATACTAACCTTTAATGTATCATGTTAAACAATTCCCGAAAATCTCAGAGTCATTCAATAAGGTGGTGATGAGAAAACACAATCACAAGAAAGGAGGGAAAGTAGAGGGGAGGATAAGTGGAAAGGTGAGTAATGGTGTTAGAGTCTGATCAAGATGTGATCAAGAGTCTGACAAAGTGAGGTCATGTGACAGAGATTCAAGAGATTAGCACCAGAGCTCCAGCTCCAAGTGACTAACAGACAAAGTTTATGAAGGATATCCCACCCAGGAATAGCCCTCTAAGACAGAAGACAGAAGACAAGTATATGGACCGGTAAGGACAAAAGGTCAGTGTTACGGTTCAACACTGTTCATACACTTAGTTAAGCGTCCCTGCTTACTTCATTTCCTTCTTTGTCATATTGTTCTTTGTCTTTCTTTAACATTCCGTGCACATGATCACATGTGATTGTTGCACAGCATCAGTCAGTGTCTTACTA
>JAFREE010000135.1:0-67049 GCA_019400425.1 Hymenochaete sp. R1
CAGAGTGAGGACGGTGATGTAGATCGGGTGTGTCTCGAGATTTTCGCGGAGACTATGTAATAAATCTGAACTTGCATCGAGAGATTGAATGCAGCGCGGACCTGAGGACGGTGTCAGGAGCAGATGCTCCGAGGCCGAGAGCGAGCCGATGGGACAGATATACACAACAGCTGACTGCTGTTTACGCAAGTGGACCGGCAGAGAAACGATCCTATGGGAAGACAGACGAGAGTGGAGTGAGCAAGACATTGAGAGAGAAAGGAGACGAACGTCGGAACGAGATCCGGGCGAGCGATATCAGGCACGAACCGGGTAAAGTGTTGAGCGTCCTAGTCCAACTTGAATATGGTGGGCAATTTCCCCCCTCCTCACACTCCACCCTTTTAGACGGACGATCTCCGGACTATGTCCGTCATCGTAACTAACTCATGGGACCGGACCGTAGAGTCGTAGACCCACGCGCGTAATTTACAGATGCTTATCTCGCGATTTGTGACCGATACGATCACGTGACGTGACAGAGCGTGTTTGACGGATGCTTTTAAGCGAGCGGGCCCGAGATTGAGCCACACCCGTTCTTGTGTTCCGCCCCTCATCCCGTCTTTCTCGCACATCAAACTATCCATCTCAGAACCGACTCCAACAACCCTTTTCTACTATTTGACACGTCCGTAAAGAAAGGTCTGTCATGATAATTTTTGGACCGCTGGTGACAGCGATCTTCGCTGCTGTGTCTTTCATGTACAGTCATACGACACTCTACGGCCTCTCATCCTCGGGAATGCCATCATATTTTTTAATTGCATCAGACACAGTGTATACATGGCTTCCAGCTCTTTCACAGTCACTCCAATCTTCTGAAGCATCCGTTGAAAAGCGTTTCGCACCTCCTCGGCGTAATCCTGGCTCCGTTTCTGAAACTACCAGCATCGATACCAATAGACCTGATGAAGATCGTGGAAGCCAACCTTCGTCAGATATTACTCGTGGTACCGATAAGGCTATTTCAACTACGTCTTACGAAGGGATATTGGGTGCGTTGCACTCTGCATTTTTTCTTTCTTTTTTTCTGACGCAGACATCCGCGCAGATTGGGTAGCTTCTCAAGATGATCAAGATACGGCCAATTGCGAAAATACTTTAATGCGAGAGCTGGTACCTTCGATTAACGTTGTGGTTTCCCGGTTCAACCAATCGGCCGGCGGTCTCAGAATGCTGGGCTCAAGCCTCGAAAGGAAGAACAGGGACATCGCAACGTGGATAGGCCATGTGGTTGCTCTGATCGTCAATTATACGTTCGTGTCACAAACCACCCTGGTTGTTTTTACGCTTGCTAGCATTACGGTTTCAATGCTCTACAAAAAAAATTGGCGTCAAGGCGGACGTGGGCCTACATCTAACAATTCTTACGACGGGCTTTCGGACGCCTCCCAACTGCCGCAATTGCGCTCCCAACCCCTCATAGCGGGCAGTAGCTTACATTCGACGACCTTCAAAGCAAGAAGTTTGGATTCGGATATCGTAAATTTGCATGGGACCCAATGCCAATCCGAACCCGCTCCTGTCCACGCCGCAGTCATGCCTTTATTTCTTGAATTATCCAATCTCACCACTGTGGTTGATTTTGGTGAACTTGGCACGTGCCTTGACACTCACGGAGATGAGTCGGACCTTCATGGTGAAGTAGTCGGTTTTAAAGATCGGCTAGGTGAAAGAGACCAATGTTTCTCAATTGTCAAGTCGCCGATGCAAATAGAATCTCACAAATCTTTGTCGAGCAACGACTCTGATCCCCAAAAGACCATGCACACGGCTACCGTTGACGCGGTTTCGAGAGTAGGCCTCTCAGTGTCGATCCGCCGGGCATTCAAACGAAGACCTTTGCTTCGTGGACAGACGCGACAAATCCCATCAATCGGCCCTTCACTTGATCTGCTAGCTGTATGCAGAAAACAGGCCTTCGTTCAATTGATCTTTCACGGCATAGAATCTACTTACGGCCTTGGGTGTGATAGGTTCTATTTATCGCAAGTTGATAGCGGCCTTTACACACTCTCGCTTCCTCCTCGACTGCTCAAATACAGGGATAGTGACACATCTTATTTGTCTATCGAACTCCCCGAAGCAAATAGTGACGAATGTAGTTGGTCTGGATCGCGTCTTGAAGGCAAGTTAATCTCTCTAAGAGGATGCTTAGCGCTCACTAAATTTCTTTCTTTAGAAGCCAGTTGCATCACTTTGGACGCATCGGAGACCATCCCCAAAGCTATCACTATCAAATCCATCGGTACCACTCAGTCTCTAAACACCGATACTATGCAACAAAGGGAGGATACCACAACACTAAAAAAGAGAAAAGGAAAATTACGTCCCGAGCAAAAGCGTCGTCTCCGTTTTGAGTTTGAGCTCTTTTTGCTGGGACGTCTGGCGGACTTGGAAGACAAGGAGCCTCGATGTTCGGCATGCTTCAGTATATCCAATACAAAAGGATATGAGGGAACTTCTATCGAAGTAGAGTGGCCGTGGAGCACTCATACATGTGGGGTGGATGACGTTCGAGCTGAGCTTGACGAGAATGTTGAAGCTCCCACGGAGATCAATATTAATGCGAGTCAGCGGAACGCGGACACGGAACACTCGAAAAAGAGACGCACTAGGGGTAGAGGTCGACCTCGAACAGGAAAATCGAAACAGGCCAGTGAAGAGGACACCGGTGTTGGCGTTGATGATGGGAAGGAGGCCATTTTCACTGATCCAGCAAATGAAAATGAAAGTTCCGAAACCATTAATCCTTCATCACCACCGGAAGATTCAAACTCCTCGGGTCGGACGGACGCTTCTGCTGATATGATTCCCAGTCAGTCAGTATATGAATCAGATTCTCTTTTCCGGAATAGCGCAGAGAAGGTTGGCAGCCCCCATCTGTCGTCATCAAGTCTCTCGACGCTCTTGGACTTTTATACGGGACAATCTCGGGAAGGATCACGCTTGCACTCAAAATGGCGAACAGAAGGTATACCGGTGAATCGTAGGGAACAAGACCTTAATCCTAACAAAGGGACGTTCACACCACTGAACCAGGATTCGATAAAACCTATGCAGCAACGGATGACGCCATTCCCTATGGCTCATGAAAATCCAGCTGACCATCTACCGCTTCAATACCCCGATTATTCGACGCCTTTGTCGGTTGCGAATCGCGTATTGACATCGGACGAGTCTGATGAACAAGCGGTGACTTCGACCAACGACCGGAGACAGATGAATTGCAGAAACCCGTGGGCATTCGACTATGGACTTGGGAATGGATATAGTCTATAATATGTTCTCATTTCTTCAGGACAACATCCAATCACTCCACTCCTACGGCAGGAAGTCCAGGAATCCCATCTTGCCATTTCGTACCGCCGCATGCGCGCTACACTTTAGCAGCGGACTTCCCATCAATGCTGCATTCTTCAGTGATAATAGCGGCTTGAGATCTTTTTTTTTCCATCGTTGACGCATATTTGCACTCACTTGAACAATGTTCTGTCGCGAAACGTAGTTTTCCCTCATGTACATCATTTTGTAATACTATTGAACCCGATGGGTTCATGTGGATAATATTGTATAGTACATTCCATTAAAATGATACAGCGTATTTTGTGTTGTGCATATGTACGTTAGATGCATAGAACCTGGGTATCAATAGCGGCAAACTCAGCAAAGAAAGCAAAGCCAAACTTTTGCTTTTAATTTGCTTAAAAACGGACCATCGATTTCTATCAGCACAGTCTCACCTTACGACCAACTACTGACAATCAGAATGTCCACACAATCAAATTCATCTTCGCAACCCAATAACCATAAACACTTCCAGCTGGAATTTCGTTTCTGGCTTGAGGATGATAAGACCACCGCGAACCCTATAGTCATCCATGCAAACGTAACGCACCACCGTATTCGGGGTGTCCTTGTCTGCAGCACCAGCAGAGCCAAGTTTTACGCCGGAACAAACGTAGGGTGGCCTGAAGCGAGACATGCAGTTGCGGCTCTACTAGTGCATGGCAGCGGACTGGACAATCTCGAAGACTTCCAGGCTGACTTTGTCTTCAAAGGAGACGGCGAGCCCTGGACCATCGGCCATCGAGGTTTAGACTTGCCGAAGAAGGTTGGAGAGATTTTCGAGGATGACGGACGGACAGAGGAATGGATTGGTGATCGTTTATTTACCCTGAAGGCGAGTGTTCGAAATATGGGGGTGGTAGAGGTGGATGATGGCAAGTGTGGAGTAGGGACAGCGCGAGTCCAGTTGACAATGCCCTTGGTCTGGAAAGACTGCACGGAACTCGAGGATTCTGGATGTAGGGGATAAAACGCATAGTGTACGCGATAATACTGACCAGAAGATATTATCGACTGCCTAATGATTGACGTCCAACGAACGAGCGTTTGCTTTTGGGTCGCATATAAAAGGAAGGACTCTCGACGGAAGCCATAAATCCGCCTTCCCCATCACCATGGCAGAGTAGGTAAACCAACACAATCGGTAATCAGAGGGTACGAGAGGTAGTGTATTAGGTTTGTGCCGCCTTCATCGACGACCTCTATCGGTGATAAACGCTTGGCTGTCTGCTAAATGAAGTTTGCTGCAGTCAGCCGTTAACCCACATTCATGTATTGCAGTTGGACTTTATCTAATTAGTGAAATACAAAACTAAGTGTGATTTTTCAAGTTCGCGAGAACCAGGAAGCAATGAACCTATAATCTGGGCACTTGTGAGTTTAAGGTAAGACCAAATAAGATTGCAAAGACAAACCTGACGACCCAAATAGATCGCTGACCCCTTGGTGCACCATTTACTTACTTAAACATCACTTTCTTTGATCCCCAACCTCCTCTGGGAAGGACATCATCTATGGCAACACAAACCAGTACCCGTCAACCAGAGGAGGCTAAGAAACATAAGCACCGCCGACTTGAGCTGCGTCTTTGGTTTGAAAACTACGAAAAATCAGCAACAGTCATAAAGGTTTGCTTCACTCACCACCCTAAACGCGGCATTCTGGTGTGTGGAGCGGGCGAAGCGTATTACCATTCGCATCCTGGGACTATTGGGTGGTCCTTTCAGAAGGAAGACAAAGCAACACTGACGGTGAAGGGTGACTCATTGGATGATGTGACGGGTGCTGACGTTCACTTGGGAGATTCCTACGCGAAATTCGACTTGCGATATGAGCAAGAAAATGAGAGGGGATACGAGCGAGGAAAGAAGGGCACGAAGCTTGACCACTTTCGCAAGAAAATCAGATCTTTTTCTCCTAAAGCAAAGCAAGTCCTACAAGACGCTCATACTCCTTCATCTTTGACACCAAAATCAGCCGAGCTCAACATCTCTGCGACAATGTCTGAAGTCGAAGAGAAGGATGAGGCAGAATGTAGTACTTCTGACGCTCATGAGTGCTTAGAGATGCCTATACTATACAGAGCCTGATTGACAGTAGGAAGTTTGCAAAGTTCAGCCTTGAAACCTATAGTCTAGTCTTTGCGTTCGTACTAGTTGCTCATGACAAAGATTGCAAAGTCCTCTCGAATATCAAAAAACCCAAACTGACGACGTGCCAGTGTTCACTTTTCGGGTGTCAGGATGTTCGGCGGTCTTTCGCGTCTCTCGGGTTCCTTCGGGATAAGTGTTACCGGAAGGACCAGATTCGGATCCAGGCTCCGAGATGTGAGCCAAAAGTCCAGTGGAAAGTGTGCCCGAACCAGATGAGATGAATTTTCGGTGTTTTGCAATCCTAAAAAGAGATGGAGGTTCATGATGGTGTCGATGTCATGGGGAGAATTTGAGAGATAGAAGCGCAAGAAGAGGAAGGCTGTCTTATCACGAGTCACGCAAAAAAATCACGAGGCCGCAAACAAGCTGTGACAATTTCCCGATAAAGTAAACCTATGCCCGAGTATGACGCCAATGGATTATGGAAGCAAATCCCTCTGATGGGTGCTGGTGTTGGATTCTACGCTCAGCTGAGCTGAGAATTCGAGGTCACGCTCGTATATAAAAGGATGCACCCCGATTCTGCCTTTTCTCTTAGTACCTCAGTTTGGTCTCTTCCGTCGTCGTCGACGGTATCCAGAGCCATAGAGAAGGACTGACTGCGAGCTCTCAGCTCTACGTCGCCATTGGCCAACATGACCTCCACAATCGACACAAAGCAGATCGGACAGCCTAAGCGTCAACGCGGGAGGCATGTCCGAACGCTCACGGGTGTGTGGATCCACAGGGCGTCATTTATGCACCAAAGAGGCTAATTCTTTGTACAACTTCATTCAGGTTATACGCCAGACAAGGACGCGGCAGGAAAAGAGATCTGGCCCCGCGGTGATGAAAAGACGTGGAAAGATGGTATCCGTGGCGTCGATGCTGGTACGTTCAGGTTCAACCAACTGATGCGTCGCCGATGTTGTCCTAACCTAATTCCAATAGATGTACCCTCTATCACCAAATCCATCGTCAACCATGTTCAGACATCTCTTGCTCGACAAGCATATAATCTTGATAACGCTGGTGCGTACCAGGCTGTCGCGTTGTCCGCTCGCGACGACTTAATTGTAAGTGCGCGTTTCATGTATGCACCGATTTCTTCCACGAAAGCGAGCCCTTCGAGTTTTTTACAGAGCGACTGACTTTACGATACGTCTGTTTCTTAGGTGAACTGGAACGACACGCAGCAGCACTACTCCAGGACCGCACCGAAGCGCGCGTACTACCTGTCCCTCGAATTTTTGATGGGTCGCGCCCTTGACAATGCTGTTCTGAACCTTGGCCTCAAAGACCAATTCAGCGAGTCTGCTGAGAAGCTTGGTTTTAACATTGAAGACCTCATTGGTATGCTTCGAGTTTAAATATCCTGTCTATATGCGTTTTGATAGCCCGGTTTAGACACCGAGCGCGATGCTGCTCTGGGTAACGGTGGTCTCGGACGTCTAGCTGCTTGTTATCTTGACTCAAGCGCGAGCTGTGAGCTACCGATGTGGGGTTATGGTCTCCGCTACAAGTATGGTATTTTCCAGCAGCTCATCGCACCCGACGGGTCCCAACTCGAAGCACCTGACCCCTGGTTGAACAACACGAATCCGTGGGAGCTGCCGCGACCGGACGTCACCGTTGAGGTGCGCTTCTACGGACACGCGGAGCGCATCGAGAACGGAAAGGCGATCTGGAGCGGTGGCCAAGAGGTTGTCGCGATGGCTTATGACGTACCGATTCCAGGGTATCATACAAAGACGACGGTCAGTTGTTCATATCCAACTTCTTTTCCCGCGCCTTGTGATCTCGGATGAAATTCATAGCTGATTATCTATCCGTTATCAGAACAACCTCCGACTGTGGGAGAGCCGCCCCGTCCGGGGTTTCGACTTCAACTCGTTCAATGCTGGAGACTATGAACGTGCAGTACAGGCGTCTAATGACGCCGAGACGATCACGGCCGTACTCTATCCAAACGACAACACTATGGTCGGAAAGGAGCTTCGCCTCAAACAACAATACTTCTGGTGCGCTGCATCTCTCAGTGATATGCTGCGTCGATTCCGCAACCTCGGCAAACCAATCGAAGAATTCGCCGAATTCAACTCGATTCAATTGAATGACACGCACCCTACGCTTGCAATTCCCGAATTGATGCGTATTCTGATTGACGAGGAAGATGTCCCGTGGGACAAGGCCTGGAAAATCGTCACCAACACTTTCTTCTTCACGAACCATACTGTGCTTCCGGAGGCGCTCGAGAAATGGCCCGTCCCACTCGTGCAGCATCTCCTGCCTCGTCACATGCAAATCATCTTCGACATAAACATGTATTTCTTGCAGACCGTCGAGAAGATGTTCCCTGGCGATCGCGATCGCCTTGCGAGGATGTCCTTGATCCAGGAGGGAACTCCCCAGTCTATACGCATGGCAAACTTGGCCTGCATTGGGAGCCGAAAGGTGAATGGTGTCGCGGAGTTGCATAGTGATCTCGTCAAAACCACGATTATGAAAGACTTTGTGGATTTCTATGGGAAAGACAAGTACTAATTCTGTCTGTGCTTAATCGACTTCCCTTACTGATTTGTTTTTTGTGCCTAGGTTCTCCAATGTTACGAATGGAAGTAAGCAAAAATCTTGTGCAAAGCGACCAACGTCTCACTGATAAATAACAAGTTACCCCCCGTCGCTGGCTTGACCAGTGCAACCCACTTCTTTCTAATCTCATCACTGAGACTTTGAAACTCAAGAAAGAAGTCTGGCTCAAAGATCTCTTTAAGCTTCAGGGTTTGCTGGAACATGTCGATGACCCCGCCTTCCAAAAGAAATGGGCTGTCGTTAAGCAGAGCAACAAGGAGAGGCTCGCACTTTACGTTGAGAACCGTCTCGGGGTGAGTCGTTGTGCTTGACGCTGTTCTGATACGATACTGATACGATGCTGAATTGATGCAGATTAGAGTCAATACGAAAGCGATGTTCGACGTACAGATTAAACGGTTGCATGAGTACAAAGTAAGAATGCGTACATTTCGTTTCAATTTATCAACTTAACTTTCTTACAGCGCCAAACTCTTAACCTCCTGGGAGTTGTTCACGTCAGCAAAACATTTCCTCCTCCTCTTCATTGATCACTTTGTTGACTTCTAATATGTGTAGCGTTACCTGACTCTGAAGTCCATGACCCCGGAAGAACGCAAGAAGGTCAACCCGCGTGTCGTTTTCTTTGCCGGGAAGGCTGCACCAGGCTATTACATCGCTAAATTGACAATCCGTCTCATTGTCAACGTCGCCCGTGTGATCAATGCCGACCCCGACACAAAGGAGTACCTTGAGATGTTCTTCCTTCCCGATTACTCGGTCTCACTCGCAGAGATTTTGATTCCCGCGTCGGACTTGTCACAGCACAGTGCGTTATCCTCGAAAGAAGTAATGTCCAGTTGAAGCTGATTGTCACTTGCTACTGGTTCTTAGTCAGTACTGCGGGTACAGAGGCTTCGGGAACGAGCAACATGAAGTTCTGTCTCAACGGTGGTCTGTTGCTCGGCACTGTTGACGGTGCAAATATCGAAATCGCAGAGGAAGTGGGCGAGAGCAACGTCTGTGAGTAACGACATTATATCTTAGACAATGACAAAGGTTTACTCATGCGCTTTAGTCTTCTTTGGTCACCTCACTCCGGCCGTCGAAGAGTTGCGTTACCAGCACACTTACGTTCGTATTCGAATCGCTACGCAATCTACGTATGAAGTCTAACATATTCTACTCTAGCATCCTGTTCCCGTTGAGCAGAAGTCACCAGCGCTTGCTCGTGTTCTAAACGAGATCTCCGCTGGCGCGTTCGGAGACGGCCATATATATGAGCCGTACGTGGTTTTTATTACTCGCTCACTGATGGCTTTTTGTTCCGTAGAAAGACTACCAATCTGACTCTATTTTTTATAATCTGCATAGGCTATTGAACACGATCCGCCAGGGTGACTACTATCTTATCACGGAGGACTTCGACTCTTGTACGTCTTTTGATGAGACATTCTCACCTGGCTCATTCTAGTGCTAAACGAAACATTTTCTTTTGAAAAACAGACGTCGAAGCCCTGAAGATGGTTGATGAAGCGTACCAGGACCGCACCGAGTGGATCAAAAAGAGCATTCGCACGTCGGCAAAGGTTTGTTATCTTTTGAACCTCAGTCGTACTACATCCCCTGTCTGCCATCCTCCCCACCCCCACACCTCCCCGCACACTTTTGCCTATTCGTCTTCAAATGAACTGCAACTGACACTATGATTCTCACCCTAATTCAGATGGGCAAGTTTAGCTCTGACCGTTGCATCATGAGCTACGCCGAGGAATACTGGAACGTCGAGCAGCTAAAGGTTCCTTAAATTTCGAATTCCAAAGACCCAAGCCATTTCCGTACTCGAATAGATGGACTATGCGCAAGACGATGTGGAGCTGAAGACAAAGAAACTCAGAGCGATGCTATGCGAGATGTGGATGATGGAACGAAACGAGCGCACGCAGCCTCGAGAAAACTTGTGTAGAAGATGACTTCAATTTTTTTTCTTTCTGATAGTTGTATTGGGGACACTTTAAAAGACGAATCTATGTACAAACACGTATACGATCATATGATCGGAAATCATGTTACTTTGGCAATGCGAAGAATGCGAGTTCTGAGAAGTATCACGAAATTTGTCGACCTCCATACGCCAAAGCGTTCGTTCTTGGGACAGAATAAACTCAATAGCGACGAAATAATTAGATCACATTTACATTTACTACCGCCCATTCTTTGTTAGTGAGTAGCATTACTTTTCGTCGCATCCGTGAAATAATCGTTCGCATACAAATCCGTACAGAAGCATATGAACACCATCGGTGTTCCAGGGGCTTCCTCACTACAATATTTCTGGTGTAGGGGTAGGTAGGCAGAAGAGCACTTGTAAAAGTGGTTAAGATATATCCTGCTGCCCAGTGAAGCGTGGACTCACAATGAAGAAGAAAGTTATGATGTTGCGGTTATGGAGTCGCCGCCTTAGGAATAAGTATACACCACATTCCAGACATAGCCTTCTCGGATGTAGAAGTTGCGGTACGGCCTTGCTTCAACATTCAAGAACAGAGGCGCATCTTCGAGCTTGTAGTCCACTTTACATGCCTGTATATTATTCCTCGAAGTCGTAATCACCGATGAGATGAGATGCTTGTTTATTCGTTGTGGGGGTAAGGAAGAAAGGGAAGAGTGAGTTCGAGATCCACTCCGCTTGGACACGTTCTAAAAGTGAATCCCGGCTCGGCCTTGACACTCCGAGCCGAGCCGAGCCGAGCCGTAGGCGTTGAAAACGCGGGGATGCAGAAAGGATGGCGTGCTCTTGCATCTTCATCAGCTCAACCCAACTCGTACGGGCTCTGACAATATTGGCAAGTCGACTGCCACGAATCAAATAATCGAATAAATATAAAATGGGAATCGCAATCATGAGCAAGCCAACGACTGTACGTCGCCGACAGCCTCAGCGTCTTCCACTTACAGGCCGCCGACGAGTACGTTCCCCCTTCCTTCGTCGTTATCACCAATAACTGAATACTTCTCGGTCATGGTAGGCTCGAGAAGCCCACATCTGTATTGGCACGTTAAAAGGGTTGTTTGAGGAAGAGTCTTATGGCGATGCACATATCATATCTTCCTCCCGAGATTCACACCCACATCCTCTCGTTTGCCCATCCATACCCGTCGGATAACGTTTGTCCCGCCAATTCGAACGTTAATGCTACGCAGGATATCCAATATGACGGAAGATCCTCCCTGAACGGAGAGTATGACGCAGCTTATGATCTCGCTCTTGTATCCAGATACTGGGCTGCTGTCGCACGTCCTTTCAGGTTCCGTACGCTCAGGCTCTTAGGAGTTGGCATAAAGGAGAAGCGAAGGCTGGAGAGGGTTATCGAGTTATTGGAAGCGCAAGTTTCGAACAGAAAGGATGGCAGGAGAACGGGTATGGTACGCTATTTCGTGCTTTCCGATACCGCACCTCCATCATCGATCAACTTCGCCGCCGGAAGCGCAACGAAGCCCCAAGCAGCATTAGAAGCGGAGACTGAAGTCGAAATCGAGTCGTACGCACACTTACTCACTAAACTCCTCCGACTCCTCGCACCGACGTTGCACGCCCTCCAGCTGCGTCTAACACACCCACGTTACGCAAGCAGTGTATTCGCAGAGCTCTGGAGACTCCAAATGCCTTTTCTCATCTCCCTTACCATCCATGGCCTTTACCCGCTCCCAACCTGTCCCTCGCTAAGCGAGCCACCGAGAAGGTCTTCCGTGCTACTGGAAACGAATTGCAAATCCAAAGAATCAGAACACAGCGCATATACCCAGTTCCCCCTCCTTACGCATCTATCTTTCTCTGGTCTTGCGAACCCCTACGGGCTTTTCACCCTTGTTGACTTCCGCTCCCTTTGTCCATGCCTTGAAAAACTCGAGATACATAGTCTACGCGGAGCACTTGGGTTTGCGCGGGAAGTGGTCGATGTTCTCTCGCTCTCAACCTCCAATTCAGCGCCATCGATTGTGGGTGTTGGTGGAGCCGGTGACTGGCGAACCAGTGAGAAGTATGACCACGGGCGAGATGCGTACCATGATAGTGAGGCTGCAGTGGCAAGGACAGTACTGCCGAGAGGTCTCAAAACACTCATACTGGGTATCACATCCCCACACGCCATATCCGCAACCCACCCACAATCACCGAAGCGGGTCGAACCCTCGAGCCAGCAAAAACCGTCCGCGCGAGCACAAATGATGCACAGCCGGATGATGGGCGTCTTACTTCCAATAGTGGAGACGAAGGAGCCGGGAATAGAGAGAAGTGGAGGGGGTGCGGTGCTGCGCTTAGTTGTGGATGGGGAAATGCTTTGAAGAGAGGGTTCCGCTATGGGTTGAGGGGAGGAGACAGGCATGCACGTTCGTTTTTTATACATAATGTCGCGCGGGCTGCTGTGAGGTTGAAGGGTGCGTGTTGACCTCACTTAACTTGTTCCGGGCTGACTTGCACCCCTCAGTGACGAAAGATTATTCTGGACGAAAAACACGGAGATGAACAAAGGCCATGTTCACGACCTCCATAACCCTTATCCTAACTTCCACATCTTCCTACCCGTTCGTACCCGTCCTTACGATAATGGATGTGAATTCTTCCGATATCTTTCCAACCGCCACGCTCGCAGTAACAAGAGTAAGTATCTATACTCGACTCAACGAAAAGGCTATTCATTCATTAATTCACCATAACTCATCTCGGTCGTAGACATGCTTGAATGCATGCCTTAGCGCTCAAACTTTTCTTTGCATTACCCAGCTTTGCGCCCCCCGATCAATGTTTGCATCATCGTCCTCGTCGTCAGGAGCCCAGACCCACGCAACTCTGCAACATGAAACCGTGTCGTGTGCCGAAGTGTCGTGTGCACATTCAGCTACTGTACAACAAGTAGCTAGAACGCAAAGGAACGACCTTCCTTCCCTCCCCTTACCACCTTCATTCTCTCCCTTTTGCCTGTCATATTGCACTCTCCCGTTTCTTCTCTATACTCTATTGAGCCGCTCGCTATCTTACCCTCTCTGCCCGCCTCATCTCACACCGCAGCATTCCGTTACCTGTCAATCCCACCATTGGCGACAACATCACCAGGGAGTTAATTTGAAGTTTGACTACCTCCTCAATTACCTTAACTATTAAGTCTACTGCCCGGTTGCCTCCGCTGGTCGGCGTATCGTCGGACTAGCGTCTTCTCCTCTCAGACGTTCGTCGGTCATCGGTCATTGGATTAGCTACACACACGCGGAGAAATCAGGGAATAGGGCGGGGAAGAAAAGTGGGATTCGGGCATAAAAGGGGAAAGCGGTCGAGTAATCGAGCATGGAAAGGTTCGTTGTGTTTAATTCATTTCGGCACGGTACTTGGGACGAATCGCTGACGGGGTGACTTCATTCATTCATTGTAGCTGCAAAGAAACTCGTGGTCTAGGCGAGAGCGATAGTAAAATGGACTGCGTCGATAACGTCATTGCCGTCCCCGTTCCGGTAGAAGCTAAAAGGATCATAGAATCGGACGCGGACTCGGGCGTGTTCTTCGATACGAGTACTACTGTTTGGAAAGACGAGCGAGGGTCGTCTTCTCCCCCTTTATCAACCTCGTCGTCTTCCGATGAGGACGACCAATACGAGTCGTTTGATTCTGAAGATGTCGATGAGGGTGGCGACGGCGTTCCAGGCGCATTCTCAGCGCATGCAATGTCGCAGTCTCCCGCAGGGTCCTTAATGGACAATGGTGACGGAGCTACTATAGAGGTATACCCCGAGATTAATAGCGAAACTAGACCATGCAATCCAGATGTCGAACACAACGAGATCCAGGAGCAGGACCGGAACGAGGATCCAGACATCATTGTTCCCGCGTACCGAGACTTTCCCATCCCATCTCTCCCTCTTCCTTCTATCGATGCCATCGAAGAGCAACCGATAGGCTCGATAGAGTCGAACGTTGGATTGAGCTCGAAGATGAGGCCCCCTCCCGAAAAGACTTGCTTGAAGAAGCCAACCCAGAAAAGGCATTGGACTTCATCTTTGGTTTCGGCGGTAGAGTCGGGGTGGAATGGATCAAAATCGTCGGGTTTGGCAAGGACTGAATCGTCTTTTGGCTCAGAAGTCCACGCCTCCGCGAGCTCGCCCAGAGATAGAAATGGGTTCGGGCGTACTCAGAAGCACTCGTACCCACCGCGCCCACATAACGCTCATTCGAACCTCGACTCGTCTCTTTCCACCGAATCCTCTGCTACCGACCACGACCCTCCCTCCGTCATCAATGATGAAGGAAACGATTATAATACAACAAAAGGGCAGGATCCAACCAACCATGCCCATGTCTTTGCTCGCCCCCGCGTACGAACACCAGACGTCCGCCGGCGCGTCGCTTTCCTCTTTCCAGACGGTCATACCGAAGTCGCAAGACCTTCGTCACGCCTTTCTCGCTCCGCTCGTGCATTGGGTTTAAGCCCCAGATCGCTTTCGTCATCCATCGAGGCTGTCTCAGGTGCGTTGGGATGGGTATGGCGGACGATAGTAGTGAATCCGTTTGCGTCATCATCGAATTCTGGCCCGGGAGAGAATGCAGATGCTGATGTAGGTGAGGATGATTTCCCGCAGACGCAAAGTCAAGCGCATAGTCAGTCGAGAGGGGTGAAGCGACAGAGAAAGAGACGCGATCAGAAACAAAAGCCGAAGTTCGTTCCCCTGCAGAGCTTTCATAGTGTAAGGGACGTGGATGGGACTGAATCAAGGGCAGGAGCAAGGAGGAGAATGTCGAGGGAAGGAAGTCAGAGTTTTCTTGATTTGGGTGACGGTCTTGGGTTTAGCTGAGCTCAGAAATAGACGTGTAAAGCGCTGGACTTATGTTCGATGTGTCATAGTGTTCATTATGCTTTAATTGCAACCGCATGAATTCTGGTCACGATAGTCATGCATTTTGACTGTTATAGGGAGTCGCTCACTTCCTCTGTGACGAACGTAAACGTTGCGATTGAATGTGGACCTGCTTCTTGCGCAAACTTGAACAACGACCCGGTTGGTCTTGTCGAACACCAATGTACATCCGTTACATCATGAAGAAACACATGGAAAAATACGCCTCGAAATCTATAGAAAGCATGGTACGTGAGGATGAAACAGAGGTATAAACATACATAAATATTGAATAAGGACAATAAGAATGAAACGAACTCGGGCGACTGGTCATCCGCGTTTGCGATAAATCTCTAACTTAAATTTGACCTGCACTTTCAAGCCTCTCCAAATCGTTCAAAAAACTGCGATCCAGAACTCCTCCTGAGCCAGTACTCCCTCCTCTCATCATCTCCGTTCTCACCCTGTGCACCACTCTTCCCCTTTTCCTTGCCCGACATCTTTGCTAACCCCATCCTTGGCAAGCTAATCTTTGGAAACCCGCTCTTTCTCTTACCTGACCGTCCCTCATCTCCACCGTCATCCTCAATTTTCCCGCTCCTCTCACGGCCGTTACCATCAACTTTATCGGATTCAGCGTTCTTCTCTTTTCCGAACTTTCCCAGAATGGATCCGAAGAGCATAGAGAGGCGCGAACTCAAAGGTAAGTGGTACGGCGTGAGCTTGCGCTCGATCTTGGGGTGCGTCTCCCCGTGATGACCAGAAAGAACGAACGCAACGCCTTTGCCGCTCGACCTGCCGAGGTCGGAATCGCTGTGCTCTATGTGACTGGGGTCCTTGCGCGAGAGACGCTGTCCGCGGAGCTTTCTGTGGTCAACTCTTGCGTTGGGTGGTATGCCCTCGAATGCAGTATCACGAATCCGAGCGTCAGAGTCGAAGCTGGAGGGATCCTGAACATCCTGCGCCTGTCTCGTATTCGAACCGTCGAACCGATAAGAGCCCCGCTCGGAAATGAAGCTTTGAGAACGAGGGTCAGAACGGGGTGTATATGGTTCGTAGTGATACGAACTACGTTCGTTGGGACCGAGAGGTGGATCTAGGTACAAAATCGTCTGCATGGAAGGGCCCTCGAATAGTGCACGATTTCTTTGGTACAGCCTTTCTTGCTGGTCCTGGTACTCAGGTCGGGGAGTATGGTAGTCTAGTGCTTCGCTCTCACGTTCATCATCTTCCAGCCATTGTGGATGAATATATGAATTTGACTGGGGACCTGAATGGTAAGTAGGCGTCCATGGGTTGTGTATCTCGAGAGGAGATATATTGTACATGGCTTCTGTAGGCGGTCGCACGCTATCTCTGTCTAGGATATCATGCTGTGCTGAATGACTCGAAGCAGTCTGAGGCCATCGCGAGCGTTCCGGTTTAAAGTATTGTTCATCCTCACACTCAGAAGAGAGCTTGGGTACAGGACGTCGTTTGACGTAGTTAGACTCGTAAACAGGGTGGAAATTTGGGAACCAACCCTGTTCGGCACTCGAGCGCAAAGTGTAAGAGGAGCTCCTTGGGACTGCAGATGGGCGAGGGGGCGTTGTCATTCCAGCCCCTATTGCCGCTGGTTCAACCTTAGGACGGGTTTGTGAAGTTGATTGTACGGTGGAATGAGTGACGGAGGGCTGGATAGTAGCACTGTGGCTTTGAGTCTGGGAGCCAGAGCTACTAGGAGCGCTTGTATTCTGAATCTCTGCACTAGGTACGAATGTTGTTCCTCGTTGCACTTTGTCCTTCCAATGCCCAGGGTCCCAAAAATCGTTGCCTGCGGCATCAGGGTTCGATTCGAGTGCTGTCCGGGATCGAGCCTGTGACAATGTCTTGTCCGACTTTGCGCGTTCATACGAACTTTGACCTACAGTGTTGTAAGTGTTGAACAGAGATGGTTGATCGGAACGCTCTTCTTCAATACGTTCAAGAACTTGACCATACTGTGGATCCTGTACGCGCTGACCCTCGAGTGTTTCAAAGGGTACAGGCATCACATTGTCATCGGCGCTCGACTCCCAATCTCTGATCCAGCTATAACCAGGAGAGACGGGGCTTACAGGCCCGCTTTCATTCGAGTTCTTTAGAATGGACCGCGCTGGCGCGGCGGACTTGTGCGTTGGCTCAGAGAGCTTACGTATGATACGGCGAAGTTTGGGTGCTTGTGGAGGCGGAGCTGAAGTGGAAGAGGTATCCTCAGACGAGATCCGTCGAATGAGTTGTAGAATGTGCGGGTCAACGCTGATACCGAAAGGCGAGTCCATCCGAAGTTGATGTGGATTACGCGGCAAGCAATAGTTAGCATAAGAATGAATATAGTTAGCATAAGAATGAAGAATGCTTCGATTCCGAGTGATAACTTACGTTGAGGTATCAAACGAGGCATGTGAGCCGGGTTTCGTTAGTGATTGTAGTGCAGAAGACGCCATTTACTGTATGGGGGAGTGATCACCACCAAACGATGGGCAAGGGGTCTGCTAGTAGAAAGAGAAAGCAGGAGAAACTGGCGGCTTCTAGTGGGAGGAGATTCTTGTCGAGAAGAAGCACTAGCAAGTCAACCAAGGCCTAGAAGATAGAGAATGGTTCACCAGCAAGCAAAGTACGATGAATTGCAAACTTGAATGAAGATGCATAGTTAGAAGGTGAAACGATCGAGACAGGAGGTCGTGAGTGCATTTCGTAGCAAATTATCTCGTTTTCTGAGGTTTCTGGCAAAGTATGATTATTATTCTGCGTAGCGTAATGGGCGGGAGGAAGAGGAGCATTCGAAACGACCATGCAGAACGACAAGGCTGTTATGTTCGATGGCGACGATGGGACAACTTGAAACTCGACTTAAATGCTTATGTAATACTTACAAATGATCGACGCTCGGAACGACTCCCGCTGAAATCGAATCGACTGGAACGGAACGGTGAGGCTCAAGCACAAGCTAGCAGTGCTTTACTGAGTGTAACACCTCTGACGCCAGCCTTACTACAGACCCTCACTACAGACCCTTCCTTTGTGCGGTGACACCGACTCTTTTGCGCGTCGTCTTCCAAGTCAAAGGCCTACTGGACATCGGAGCTAGTACCGACTCAGGTTTGGAGAACGCCAAAGGAAGAAGTCAGCATTCTCATTCAACTAGGCCTCAAGGACTTGGCACCTTAAGATACACGCAAGACCATCGATTCTCAAGGATGGCAACCAGCTTTGCGCAAAGACTCCTACCACGCCAACTGCAGGAAGTCAACAAGACTGATAACTTCAATGCCAGTGAGTACCCTTTGTTCATCATCGCCGCGTGAAGTGCAACCTTCTATCGATGGGGCGTCTTCCTTCGCCACGATCATTTCGTGCCAAGAATCACCGACCCAGCATTTATGAGGACTATGTGGAGATCCATCGAACCCATTGTAATGATCATGGATTGACATGCTTCGTGTTGTGCAGCTTTGGTTGGGGATAACCTTTACAGGTGGCGGGTTAGTTTCTTCGGGTACGTGCTCTGTTCATATCCTGTTTAAGTCAGTGTGCTGAATCGCGCGTCTAGACCGATGGATACAATACTGTATGTGCTCTCTTTGAATGCGTATCAGAATGCTTCTAAAATGCATCGATCTATCTCTTATGCCTTCAGAGAAGGTGGTATGTTCGTCTGCGAGATGATCTTCCCCGAGGAGTACCCCAACCTACCCCCAAAGCTTACATTCAAATCCGAGATGTGGCATCCGAGCAGTATGACATTTCTCTGTATGCTTCTATCATCAGCGCGTGTGCTGACCCTCTTGTATTTCAATCAGTATACCCAGATGGTCAAGTGTGTATCTCGATTCTCGTGAGCCTTCATCATTACGCACTCTATACGCTCGTGCTAACGGCAGCTCTTCTCTCTATTGTTTTGCGCTGCTGTCCGGCCAATAGCACCCACCTGAAAATGATGTATATGGGTACGAAGATGTCGAGGAACGGTGGCGTCCAATACATACCGCTGAGTCTGTTGTGAGTCTGCGTTAGATTCATCATTCGTTTCCCTTGATGCTTAACTATTGAAACGGCATTGCTTAGCTTGTGAGCGTCATGTCCCTACTGATTGAGGAGAAACCAGATACGGACAGTCCAGCGAACGTCGACGCTGCAGTACGTATTCTCTTGCCGTCCTATGCCTCTTTCTTCTTCCCGAACGTTAGCTTCCATATCATAGTGCCTACTGCTAATATTTTTGGTTGTATTAGATAATGGCTCGCTCGGATCCGAAAGGGTACCGTAGGAAGGTCCGGGAGTACGTGCGCAAGAGTGAAGAAAGCTTCTCCGACCTTTCTAACGCCTAGCGTTGACCATCCTCATCGAGTCGCGGCATTTCCCCTTTTGCCATACTCCATGCGCGCAGGTGCTAGTTACGTGAATTTAGTTTGTGCGTACTCGAAATGCTGTCAAGCTTTCTAGAGCTGTTCATTGTCGGGGTCGTCGGGACAGGAAACATGTATGATTTCCCTTCCTGCATCATTACAAATAACAATACTTTTTTGGTTCTCATCGCGATGGTGCGACGGACAAGCCTCGATACTCTAACGTTTTGCTGTGGCATGGAAGATCTAGGATATCGATCTATTTGGAAGTTCTGTAACAGTATCAGCGTATGTGCCGCTATGAACGCCGGACGCTTCTGCTTTGGGTTTCAAGTCACTCAGCAAGTATATAAAGCTTCTAGGAACGTAAGTCCAAAGCAAATTCGAACATCCTCACACGGATATCATGAAGTGCTGCTACTAATATTAGTCCGCAAACTGCCGTCACTATCGTTCACAAGTACTCGACGGAAGTAGTGGCGTCTAGCCACGTCCTCCAGTAAAGCGAGATTTGATGTCCGAAGTTAGGCCTCGTTTGGGAGCACCCATACAGAAAATTCCTCTAGCACAGCTCTCACAGTCACCATCCTCTATGCCTTCAAACGTAACCTGCACAACGCACTGCCATATCTCCGTCCCCTTTACGTTACGCAGATCCATGGTTTGAAAGGTATGGTGGCCCTCCGTTGTGGGAAAAGCAATGTTCATGACTTGCGCCGTTATGGTGTCGCTCAACTCGATGGTAACGTTCGCGCATCGTTCAAGTACGTTGAGCGGATTCTGCGCGTTATTAGAGATCGAGATCGTGGTTGTCGAAGCATCTGCTTGTTTGTGAAAAGTTCCCGAACGAGGGAGCGTAGCACGTGTAGGCGGGCAAGTACCGAACGTCCTGTTTGGAAGATCCATGAAGTATTTGATTCGTATGGAGTCGGTCTCAATTTTTTCTCCAGCATGGTGAATCAGGATGGTGTAGATGGCGTGTTGATGACCAGACATCGTAATGTGTTGGACAAGAGATCGGTCTGGTGGGTAAGTGGCGGGATTCTCCTTTGGATACTCGGATAGGCTTCTATATGGGAGAAGGTCAGTGGATAAATCTATCTCATTAAATTGCTGTCCTGACCTTTCAACTTCAGGTTTGCTCTCTACCTCCCTCATCGATCCGATTGTCTTTCAAAATTATCTCTTCTGCGAACTTTGGCTAGCCTGACAACCGACTGCCAGTCGCCACCGCTAAAACGTTTGCCTTCGGCCAATGCTCATGAGACTGATACAAGGCTTGTACTCATCTGTTTCGGGTTAATCGATCAGCAACATAATCCCGTAGTAATATACTCTGCGTATACTTGCAGGGGTCTTTCAGGTTAATCCGCCACTCCCTTAGCGGGCCGTTTTGGACTTTACCGCATTGCACTACGAAGTGCAAACTCTGCTTAATGGGGCTTCGATAGGAAGATTGCTGGTGCTCACGATAAGCTTAGTAAATTCCGAAAATAACTACAGCGTGCATACTTGGTATTTCCGAGGTAATCAAAGGAACTCAGACCTCGTAACGGCTCTCTGCTTGTATATGAAGCGCGCTTCCCCCCTTTTCCTTTGCGGCTGGCCGGGGTAACATAAATGTATGTGAAGCCGTTTACTACGTATCTGTAACAGTTGAACTTTGCAATTTGTTTTCCTTCAGGGTTTGTCACGGCGTGGCTCTAATATTTTCCTTTATCTGAAAGATCTTAATTTTTTCAAAACTTTTTATGGACAATGCACACGATGGTTTTTGCGATACTGATGATTTATCATGATTGTGAATACTATTGTGAGTTTCTCAGTGGGTCTGCCTGTGACAGTACATTAAGCCAATTTTCATTGTCAATAAATGCGCATCGACAAACATAACATGGGGAACATCGAAACTTCTCTAGCTGGACTTTTCGCCAGAAAGGCGGCCTCTCGCGGTTGCCAACAACCCTCGCTTTACAACGGCGTCAATCGTATCAGTGACCGTACCAGGACAAGACATGGCAACTATTCCTCTGTTTTCCACTTCAACAAAACAACCGTTCAGCATAAGCTGGCCGTCGCCTATGATATTCTTCAAATTTCCTGTATGAGTGATCCTTTCATCTTTTGTTAAAGGCAAGGGAACATCTGTTATCTGGACCAGGAACTTCGAACCTAGGTTGAAGGTGAAGTTCGCAGACTGCAGTCCGTTAAGGCCTCTTTCCGTCTCTCCTGTGTATGTCGTTCTTACTTTTGGCAAATTGTTATCGTAATCGCTGAAGAAGCCCGAGCGAGGAACGGTAACACCGCTTGTATTACATGTAAGATATCTTCTATTTGCGCAAGTAATGTTCAGATCAACGCTGAGGGCTTTATCGCGATATTGTTTCTCCTCGGTGCGACAAAATCTGAGCTTGATATTGACATGCGCGTGGTCGGACATTGTGCTACAAAAAAGAGTATTGTCATGGAAAGCATCGAAATCGATGGACGTGGAAAACGTACTTCTGTTCTTCGCGGTGCTTGTTGATAGGATGAAGACTGGATCGCACAATGTAATAACCTCTTTAAATAGCCGAACCGAGCGATATCATTCAAGCCTCAGAACCCGGATCATTGGTTAGCCTGTGGCACAATATTACTCACTATTCGGCTAACTTTGCCCTTACAGCTTATAATCCGCCACATGCCACTCGCCACTGCGAGTCGCCATTGCCGCTTGGCTACTTTTTTCCCAGTTAGTCACTTTGCGTGCTACTGACCCTTGCAGACATCCGAATTACGTCTATTTTCTCGTTAGAGGCCGTAACCTAGTCCTTTGATACGCTTAAAGGTAAACGTCTTAATAGAGACAGAGTGCGCAATGACTGATTTCTTGTGTAGGAAAAGTTATTGCATCCTTAAGACTCTCCTTCAAAGAAGATTTCGTGGAAGTACGTTAAGTTATTTCTTGCAATTCTCTGCAACAGCCATCCCCGGCTGTTAACTTTGCTCAAACTCTACCTTCATCGATTAGCACAGTTAATAACACTTGAACCAGTTCTCTTTTTCGCAACTCAGTTAGCAAAATTGTTACGCCGGACTCCGAGGACTCGTCACTTAAGGATGCTCTTACAAACTCAAGCTTAACAAGTTCATCTGCCAGTGCGCCAATTAAGCAATGAATATTATTCATGAACGGGGCAAGCCGCAAGTGATACAACCGCTACTAAGAACTTTTCTCTCCAGAACGGCGACCCATCGTGGAAGACAGAATACTCCGCTTATAGGCTTTAATTCCATCTAAGCCGACCTGTTCAGCGCTGCTCGAAGAAGCTATACCCCTATTCTCCACTTCAACAAAGCATCCGTTTGGCCATGATTCTCCGTCTATAACGTTCCTCAAATCTCCTAGATGAGTGGCCTTTGAGCCACTCGAGGGCAAGGGAATATTGCTTATCTGGAGCTTGGCGGTTGCGCTCAAAGCGATGGAAACGTGGGCGTATTCTAGTCCATCGAGACCACTGCGTCCATCTCCCGAGCATGATACGGTTACGTTTGGTTTGTCCTCAGCGAGCTCTTTGAAGAAGCCTGCTCGAGGGTTTGTGGCCGAGCTCGTGTTGTAGATGATGTATCCACCATTGTGGAGACCCACATGCACCTCAATGCTAAATGAATTGGGGAGAGTCCTTTCATTGGCGTTGTGATACAATCTGAGCTTGTATTGAGCATACGGATAGCTGGACATTGCGCTGCGGAAGAAATATATACTGTCAGCTTAAGTGCTCAAGGTAACGTTCGAGTAAGCGTACATCTGTTCTCCGCGGTGCGTCGTGATGTTATAAAGACTCAAATGCTCATTGGGATGTCCTCTTTAAATACCTGGTCTGATAAAGTTCAAACCTCAATTTTCGCTTTAACGCTTACCAGTAGCTTCAGTCCCGTAATACAAAAATCTAATTGACTAGCTTTGCTTTCTCAGAAGAGATTACTTTTGAAACTCGCCGTTTGCCACTCGCCACTGGTTAACTTGAATCTATTGCCTTCCGGTCAGTAAGTTTGCTTGTTATTGATCCTATCCGACGTCTGATTTTGGTTTATTTTTCCGTAGGCATACGCCACCGACTTACACCGAGTAATCCCGGGCCCATTGATACTTCCAGTCCTGTCCGAGCCTCGGAGGGAATAGACCTCTGCAAAGTTCCAGTCTAGTACCAAACTCATTCTTTTCATCTCTTCTCCGGAAATTATGTGTTTTCTAATCAAAGTGGGATTACATGGCTAGAACAGAGACGCGTCCATTCGCAGATTCGATTCCATCAAGCACTTCAGAACCACTTCTTCGTTGGACGGCTCTGGATTGCTTCAAGATCTAATTCTCATTACACTACTAGTACGACGCGATTCAAAGCACAACTTGAAGATCATTCATACTTTTTTTTAGAAGTACGAAGTTGGATCTGAATCATCCGATGAAGATAACACACGAGTTCACGATTATCTCTCACTCTTGGAAGGATACTGGTAGCCCTTCAGTTACCACCCTTAGAGCATGCACACACAGCCGACATAACGCGATAGGATGGCTGAACATAATTATGTGCGCCGATTCCGCCGCCGAACAGGGTCCACTTTTAATAGTCTTTTATCTACCTCACAGTTTTGAAGACACAGAATCAATAAGTATTGGCCTTCAGGTCAAATACGTTCACCCATGTTTTGGTAATATATTTGCTGTGACAAGTGGGGTGAAGTGGCCTGACTGGGTAGTCCTTTGAGGGGATATTAGGGACAGCACCGGACGCACTACGTGATATTACGCGTAGCTCGTAAACGTTACGGGTGACAGCTCTAAGGAATAACTTCAAGCTACCTCTACTAGTACTATTGGGTGGTTCGGGGGTCCTGTCCCAACTCACGCATGCAAAGCTCAGGCTTGGAGTAAGCTGCTTGTGCCATTACCGAGCTTTGTAGGTCTATCTAGCGAAATGAATGGAGCTACTAACAGCTAACTGAGTTAGGGTTCCGGACGACCGGTATCGAGTTCGGAGCGCACTCAATGCAGCTTTACCAGTCGCACAAAGATGCATTCAGGCTTGCTCTCGGTAAGTGGAAGTTCGTTACGAATCGTTAGTGTCTCTTCTCTTTCTCCTCCGTAAGACGTCTGCTACTTTGCAGCTGCCCAATGGATCAGTATGCATTAACCTCCCGCTCTGAACGATATCTACATTCGTTTATGCAACAATCATTATCGCAAGCTACTGACATTAAAATCCCATGTAACCTTTACCCGGGAAAAATCACTAAGTTGAGCGATTGCTACATCATTACAAGATGCAATTCTCCCACACTAGGCAGAGTCATCGCTCGCATTCGCGTTGCTTTTAGCACGACGTGATTTACGGGAACCGCGAGATCCCAAAGAACGAGCGTGGGATGTTATCTTCTCCAAAAAGCCTATTTTCTTGAGCGGAATGTCGAAATTGCCCATCGGTGCGCCGCACTCATCATCAGTAACTTCTATTGGGGGTCCAAGGCGAACGCGCCTGACCGTGTACAGTCCCTCGTTTCTGACCGCAGTCACCATCCCGCCTGTAATCGAAAAAGGGACTAGGCACTCCAATTCCTTGCCCACCTGCACAGCGAGTCCCACTGGCACCTGAATCGCACGATTATGAGATAAAGGGTCGATGTTCAGCCCCACATCAAAGCTTTCTACACCATCAATTCCCTTCGTCGTATCGCCTTTTGGCTGCACAGAAACTGGTCGGTCAACATAGGAGTTTTCGTATATGTAATAGAAGGGACCTTTCGTGGCGCTGACAGCCGTGGCGCCTGGGCAGAGGGTGAAAATGGCACTGTGCCCGGCGACTGGGGTAGTAAGGCGAATACAGAAGTTTATCTTGATGGCGCGTTCAATATCGCCACTGTGTTTATTTTCTTGGTCATCAGGGTGCCAGATGAGAAGTTGATAGGGAACATGAGTATGTTTCGTGGGTTGTATGACGCTTTGTCCAGGTGTAATGAAGTCACGGCCGGAATTAGGATCGGGTTGAACTGATGGCATGATTCGTGAATTGTACGAAGATTTGAGAGGGGGCCTTTCTCTGCAACGCGGAGCACCTTTATATAGCTCATGCTGACTTCGGTAAGATAGTTTGCTCTATCGGCGGTCCTTCCCAATGCACGTCTTCGCTAACATGCAATATTGTTCCCGCGGGCTCACCACTCGTATGAGTGTGTCCGTCCTGCTCAGAGCCAGTGCATAGTGCTTGTACTTCAAATCTTAAAACTCTGACCTTTGAAGAGTACTCCGACTGGTAACGGTCAGGGTAGATTGTCTGCTTAACTTCCAGATCATCGACTCCAGAGGATACGTGGTCGTGATAGGGGTTTCCAATGGTTATTCGCGTGGAGTGACGCCTGTATTTTCTCCAAAACCCTTCTGCGATGACTTTCAGAAATTACCGGGTGTGCAACGTTCAGTTCAGGGACGGTGGTAGTGAAATCAAGCATGACATTGCATACGGATTTTTTCGTCTGGCAGTACATCGGAGTTCGTAAACGGGTACACAACTATATAAAGTCAGATGAAAATCTCTTCATTTATAACTTTTTTGCGAGCTAGAATAGATGGTCCACTTACTTCAGTCATTATATACTTGACATTTGTGAACATCTTGAATATATCGAGCCACCCAACCTATTTCCTTTTCTTTCCTTTCTTCTTCTTTACTCCTGCAGATGCCGGTCCACTTGTTGAAACCGCTGGAATTGGCGTTCCCGCACGCGATTCCTCCGATTTCACACCCGGTGTTCCTTTAGATTTCGCGCCGGGTGCGGGCGCCAACGAAGGAGGCGGCGGCGGCCGAGCGTTTTGCATCTTACGCATGAGCGAGAGGTTGAGTGCTTCGAAGCGGTTGAGAAACACGGAGGAGTGGGTTTTGTATTTCAGGCACTAGAATCAAGGGTGCAGCCATCAACTCGGTAAGTGACTTCATGGGCGAGGTAGGATCAAGACATACTGTTGCGTCGTCTGTGAGCTTCAGCACCAATATCCCTTCCGACGCTTTCCATTTCACACAATATCGTGCCTGATTCAGCACCAGAAAACATAAAAGTATTGATGGTATGCCAAGAATCGTCGTTAGAGTGAATGTAGGAATGCGGCATCCGGAGCAATCGTTTATCATGCCAGAGAAAAGCAAAAAAAAGCGACTTGTTAGTGACTTCAGTTCATTCAAGTACAAATGAAACTCTTTGAACGTACCTTGTTGGGAGATTTCGCGTACAGAGCTTCCGCAGCCTCTTGATATTCGTGCCATGACGATATGTAGACCATGCCCACGATCTTACGACGTACTCAGGCTCAGGTTAGGCTGCCGCCCACTGAACGTCCAATCTTCACTTTCTCGATACGAGGGAAACGTCGAGAGCCCTCCAAAGTCGATGCGTACGTATTTAGGGCTTCACACTTAGGTGCAATCGAAAAAGACAGGACTTTTCAGCGCGATGGTAGATGAACAAGCTCGCGACCTGCATATGCATAACATAACGCAGTCTGCGTGCACGAATTTACAAGTAACCGTGAGAAAAATATTAATATTAATGTCTGAAGTTCACCTTCACAAGCTTAAGCAACCGATAATATTATGTAATAGTTGCATTCGTGAATTCGTGGCGGACCTTTGCTCTTAGTCGGCATATTATTTATGTGTCTTGTACACCGCCCACGACTTGCTCTTCGTTCTTCTTCAGCTTGCATACCTATCTCAATACGTCCTTGGCCATCGCTATAGACCTTCGCAATGTCAAGAAGTGGTGCGATGCGACAAACGGCGGTTCAACGGCTCCTGAAGGAGTATAAGCAACTGACCATAGAAGGTATGCGAGCTACGAGCGCCACTGTATCACTTATTCCTACTTATGTGTTCCAACTGTAGGTGCACCGGATGATATGTTTACGGCAGGTCAGAATGCGAAACACGTCTGCCTTCATATCTGTCTGGCCACTTAACCCAAATCCAAGGTCCCATCCATGACGACAACGTATTCGAGTGGGAAGCATTTATACTTGGACCAAAAGACACGCCTTTCGTAAGCATCTCCTCTCTCGCTCTCATCTCATCAACGTGACTCGAACTCCCGTCTGTATTCACAGGAAGGTGGGGTATTTGTGGCCCGATTAGACTTTGTGAGTCGAGAAACGGAAGCACGTACGTTCTTGAACAGATTCCGCTAACCATCGTGGCGTCTACCGTCCTACCGCGGATACGGGCTCGTTCTTCCCTCGAACCCTTTCTTTTTCAGCCTGAGGATTATCCGCTATCTCCTTTCAAGATGAAATTCGACCCACCGCTCCTTCATCCTAATGGTATTTTGTTCTCTCTCGTTTCTCGTATGACTTTCTGAGTTTCTAATAATATTTCTCATCCGCCAATTTCTTTGCTTTTTTTCCCGATTTCAACGTATCTTGCTTTCCTTCGTTGGCAACAGTTTACCCCGACGGAAACGTTTGCATTTCGATCTTACACGCTCCTGGAGACGATCCCATGCAATACGAGTCGGCCTCGGAGCGATGGAGTCCCGTCCAGAGCGTCGAGAAGGTCATCTTGAGCGTCGTTTCGATGCTTGCAGGTATGGAACGTTCCACTTTTGTGCGTGCAAGGGAATAACCGTGACTTGCTGGTGACTGCCTCCGTTTTTGTTACGTTTCGCGATTCTGCGTTTTATTCTCTGTCGATGTCTAGAACCTAACCTAGAGAGTGGAGCGAACGTGGACTGCTGCAAACTTTACCGGGATAATTACGACGTGCGTTGTTCATCCTTCATCCTTTCTACTGCCCCTTCTTATCCCCTTTCTTATGTGTCTTTGAACAGGAATACGTTCGCCAAGTAAAAGAATCGATCCGAAAGATGCTCGACCTCTAGTCTCAAGTATCCAAACCCTCTTCAAACTTGCGGCGACTTGTTTGATACCGTTTACAATGTACAGTATGATCTGCCCAATGTCCCTTCTTCTATTTTTGGATATACAACACTCTGAATATTTTGTCTCTTCTCAAAATGCACTACGATGCGTGAACCATCGTCAGGTTTTCGGTTTCGTCTTGCGTCAGTTTTTCAGCACTTGCGCCTGCTCCCTTTCCTTCAACGTCTCGTTGAATCATGCCTTGCTCTTGCACGTGTGTTGCTTTAAAATTAGTCAGCCCTTGTCTACTTTATCCCTATCCCCCAGGCTATTCCTTTTGTCTGCAATGCACTCCCAAGCATGGGAACCACCATCCCCTTTCCTCCCTCTCCAACTTTGACCGTATCTTCACGAAATGAGTTCATCCTCGCGAAAGCCCAACAGAAGCAGAGGCGCCTACAGTAGAAACCCTCCTATTTCCCTTCCCTTCCCTCTTCTACGATTCCTTCCGATTTGGTCGCCCTACTTTTGTTGGTACGTAACGCCTCCTTCCTTCCTTCCTTCCCTCCTATTTTCTTTTTTCAGAACGACCTTTGGGGATCGGTGGGTTATCTTTCGTTCACGCGAGATAAAGAAAAAGGACGTGCGGGTGCGGGTGTGGGTGCGGGTGGCTCGGGCTCGGAGTCAGACTAGACTTGAACGTGGACGCGGACGCGGACTTAAGGTAGGAGCGTAACTCCGAGGGTGAGAGGACTACGCGTATTCTTTCTCTCTCGTTCATAAATACGTGCATATATATATAGAGAGAGAGGGGGAGGGAGGGGGGAGGGGGGACGAACTGTAGTGAATGAAGTAACTGACCACACCACGCTCTCCTTCCTTCCTACTTCCTACTTCGTACCTAAAAGTAGTTAAAACCTAAACTTTGAACGCCCCAGAATTCAATACAAATATGAATGTTATAGAAAAAAAGTGAAGACCAAGACGAGGGGGGGACGAGCACTGGGATTCACAAAATCAGTAATGGTTCATTTCGCTTTCGCTTTCGATTCGATTCGATTCGATCCGTTATCTTTATGAGGGAGAGAATGGGGATGAGTCGTCATGGCGTGGCGTGGCGCCCAGTGACCAGTAAGCAATAAATACCAAAATAACAAATAGCAAAAAAGTCATATAGGTACATCGTATACCATACAACGTTATTATACTTTTTTGGTGGAGTGTGGAATGTGTGAACTGTCTGGTGCTACTCCAGGCTGCTTTCGCGCAGGGCGTTAAGCGGTGAGGTGTGTGCAGGTGTATGTGGGGTAGGCGGAGGAAAGTGGGGAGATTAGAAAGTAGAAAATGGGAAGGTCTATTGGGATAGGTGATGGTCCAAAAAAAAGTTCGAAGGTCGAGGGTCGAAGGTCGAGGCGGTGTTGGCGCAGTACATGGAAGCTAATGCGTCGAGAGGGGAAAGAGGAAGACTGATAAAAATTAACAGAACAAGTGATTGATAAATGAAAGCAGAAAGGGGAGGGAGGGGAGGGGGAACGTTTCGCGGTCGCGGTCGCGTCCGCGCTCGAGGGAGATATCCAACTGGCAACCATCACCACCCAACCCCAAGTACCCTTCTCTAATCAACCCACCAATAAAACCCCCACTCAATCCCAATCCCAATCCCGCTCCCACTCAAGTACCTTCACCCCTTCACCCCCTCCTTACGAACACCCTCCCCCCAACATCCCGCCCATCCTCCCCCCAAACATGTCTCCGCACATACTCGTTCCTGAACAGTCCAGCCGGGTCCACCTCCTCCGCCACGCGCACGAAGTCCCAGAAGCGTGGGTAGAGGGCGGCGAGCTCTGCGGGGCGCAGGGCGTGCGTTTTGGCCCAGTGGGGCTTGCCGCCGAGGGAGGCGGCGATGGACTCGAAGGCGGTGAAGAAGCGGCGGTAGGGGGGTCGGTGGCCGTATGGTCTGCGATGTGTGCGATGTGAGGTGAGGGAAGAAGTTAGATCAGTAAGGGGTGTAGGAGGAATGGGTCGAATGCATGTAAAGGCGTTCCACGACGACGAGATCGACAAGGAAAGAGAAGAGAGAAGCAAAAAAGAAGAAAACCTCGAAGAAACTCACTTAAACTGGATCAACCCAATCCAACACATCCGCTGCCCATAGCCCGGGCTCAACCATATATCGTCCCTCTCCGTGAACCGGATCTCGATGGGGAAATGCGGGCGGACGCCGTGCGGGTCTGCGTACTCGAGATCGACCCACTTCTGGATTGCGAGGAGCGCTTTGGGCGCGTTGGATAAAGGGATGGCCCATTCGGTCGTGTATTGGGGGTACTGGGGGTAGTTGCCAGTGGAGGTTAGTTCCGTGTTTAGAGACAAGAACGGACGGAGTCGGAAGGAGGGAAGGAGGACTCACTCGACAGTCGACGTTGAATATTTTGTGGGAATGGTCGATGGTGGTGGATTTCCCGCCGAGAAGCCATACAGCGAAACAGCCCGTCCAAACGTTCACTCTTTTCCAGAAAAGACCGAGGAAGAGGAGGAGTTGGATGAGGTGGTACGCACAAAAGACGTCCCAGAACCAACTGTTTTTCGGATTCGCGCTCTGTACGAGAAGGAACGAGTAAGTAACGACGAGGGAGGTTTTATGGGCCGCGGGAAAGGAAAAGAGTACAGAGGTGAACCGTGAGTATTATTGTCTCTCGAAAATAAAGGGACCAGAAGGCTAAAAATAGAAAGAGAAAAACTGACTTCATACGTCCGGTTACATGCGCTCGTGCGAACCAGACCGTTCTGGACGAACCACCAAAAGCGCGTGTGTTCCGCCGAAGCGACCCTGCTCTCGAACTCATCGATGAACGTGTCGAACCCGATCGTCTCCTGCTCGTCCCGCAGTCGGAACGCCGGCTCGACCCTCAGCTTCGCGTCGAGGATGAGGCCCGTCGCGCCGAGCCCGCACAGACTCGCCTTGAAAAGGTCGGGCCGCTCGGACTCGGAGCACGTGACCTGGGAGCCGTCGGCGAGCATGAGGCGGAGCTGGAGGACCATGGTGGAGAGGACGCCGAAGGCGAGGCCGGTGCCGTGTGTTGCGGTTGTGATGACGCCTGCGAGGGTCTGGTCTGAGATGGAGCCGAGGTTGGACATGGCGAGGTTGTGGGCGGTGAGACATGCGTGGAGCGCGTTAAGGATTATCCCGCCCTGTACGACGACGTAGTGCTTCTCTTCATTTACCTGAGCGATTTGGATGATCAGAAGGAAAGATGCCGAGGAGCTAGTTAATATAGAAAGAAATGAAAGGAGAGAAGGAGAGACGTACTTCGAGAACCTTATTGAGCTTTGTTGTGCGTAGCATATACTCTGAGGTGCAGGCGAGGTCGCTCGGGCTGTGGCCGATGCCGGCGAAACGGACGCGCCTGCCTTCGCGTCGGGAGAGCTCGAGGACGAGTGCACATTGGTGATAAGATTGAGGTTCGAATATGGCGAGGGGTTTACAGGAGAAAGTGCGACCCCAGTTAGTGAAGCGTGCGCGAGAGGAGTGGGAGGGGACTGTTATGGGCTGGAGGAGGTTGTAGAGCCGTGGTGTGGATAGGGCGTCGAGGGAAGAGTTGGGTTCTGATGAGAGCGAGAGCATTGCGAGGGAAAAGGGATGAGATTGAGGAAGAGAACATTATTACTGGGAAATGATCTTTAAGTAGTTTTTTTTTATAAGAATAAAAATATAAATAAGCAAAAAAAAAGAGGCAAAGGAAGTGATTGTCCGAGACAGAGTCTGAACTGAACTGAAAGAGCAGCAGCACGGAGGAGAGGAGAGACAGCCACCGCCACCAGCAGCCAACAGCAGCAGCAAAGGGATCGGCATTCTCCGTGTCTCGGTCTCCGTTACTCCTTCCGTCTTTGACTCCCTCCGAGTCCACGCTCCCCCCTCCTTTTTTCTCACAATCCACCCTCTTCAACAACCGCCGAAAGAATCCCCCTCTCCCAGTCCTGTGGTCCTTCCCACCTCCACTCACCCAACCCAACCCACGCTACCCTCATTCTCACTTTTCAATTCTCAATTTCAAATCTCTTATTTAGAAAAAGAGCATTTAGCCAGATTGAATTGAACGCACGGGGCGGCAGGAAGAATAATAAATCAATATAAATGGGTGCAATTCTTTTTCTCTCTCTTAATAATCCCAGATTATTATGTTATTATCCGCAGGGACGGTGGCGGCGGCACAATGTCGTTGCCCATTTGCCTCCATTTGCCTTCCCTAGGCCTTGCGCAAAAGAAAAGGAAAAGAAAAGAAAAAAGCACCGACCGACCGACCGACCGAAACGCTCGAATTTCGAATCCAGCGCCACCCTTCCTTCTCCCTTCTCCCTCATCTGCACCGACCCTTTCCCTTTCTTTCGCTGGATTTCAGCCTTTTCACCGCTCCCTCGGTAATCAAGCTTAAGGTAAACGACCTCTTTTCGCCGCTCCGCCTCTTCCTCGCCCTCTCACTCACTCATCTCGTTTTTCTCCGCTCAAGCCTCAAGGTATCCGTCATCTCAGATTTGAAGAAGCTGTGGAACAACAAACAACAGCTCCCAGCCTTCCCCCTCCCCTTTATTTCCTTTCGAACCGTTAATGCGGAACACCACCAGGAATCAGGAAGAAAAAAAGAGGCTGATGTCATGATGCCATGAACCACGCCCCCCGCCCCCCAATCCAGGTTTGCGTTTCTTTTTCCCGAGATAAAAGGGAATTTCGCCCCGTCGCCGTCGTTGTCGTCGGTCGCCGTTGCCGTCAGGACTCATTTACAGGAATTGTCTTTTGGCCTTTTGCGACATGAGCCTGAGGGAAAATCCTCGAGCTTCTTTCGGCTGGAAACGTCCGTCCGTCCGTCCGTCCGTTCGTTCGTTCGAGTCCTGCTCTTTGAGCCTATTTGCCTGGAACATCAGCATCAGCCCTCTCCCAGCCTCTCACTCCCTCCGAGTCACCCCTTGCAACGCCTTCGTGTACAACACTTGGTAAGTTCCCCCCCTCCCCTCCCCCTTTCCTTCTGGAAACGTAATTTCGCCGTGGTCGCGGTCGTGGTCGTTGCAGGCTCGCGTCTTCTTCCCTTTCTTCTTCCTTCCTTCCTTCCTTCCTTCCTTGTTTCTCATCAACAATCAACGATCAACTCTGCGAGCTTTGGCTCAAAGCCAAAGCCAAATCCAAAGAGGTCGCGAAATAAGCTTGTCGAAATACCGACACCGACACCGACCCGTCCGCGTCGCGTTAAGGCAATCACGAAAGCTGGAACCATTCACTGTTCACTGCAGGTACTACTAGTAGTACTAGAGGTGCAACGCCTTGGTTCGCTCATTCTCGACATTCTCTGGTTCTCGGCCCCCTTCAGACTCCGTCCCATTCCGTCCGTTCCGTTCGAATTTGAATCCGAAGCTTTTCAGGTTCGGGCTTATGTTCATGTTCATGAAGCTCAGACGCCGGAAGGAGACGAAAAACGAACAAAGGGAGTCTGAAGCCTGGAGTCAAAGCAAACTCAACTCCTCAAATCCCTTAGGTCTGGCTCTTCTCGACTACAAGTATTTCGCTGTGCTGTGCTGTGCTCCCGGAGCTCGTCTTCTCGGGTTCTGATTTGCTCGTTTCGACGGGATCGGGGAACCGTTGGGCTGGTTAATCTGGTTACGAGCTTGGAGGACCTGGAGGTCCCAGGGTGCAATTGTATGAGGAATTATGAGAAATTTAGAAAAGGATGGGATAGGATAGGATCGAAAATCCCGTCAGGAAGGGTTCGATCGAGACGGAGAACTTGAAACTGGTATTGACATGGTCAAGCCCAGGGAACTTGAATACCAGGAATACTCCCCACCACATTCTCTAAAGACCATCGACTTGACATTTTTTGCGGGAGAAAAAGTACGAAAAGACTCTTGCGTACGGTTCTTTTTATTGTAGTCAAATTCTTATCTTGGTCTACTGGTAGCCCTTGATGACAGGACCATAAACCATGCCAGTGATCTGTGACCGAGAGGGAAAATAGTTGGTTGGCTTTACTAGTACTGTGATGTGCTGAATTGGAGCTTTCGACTCGGAGATTTACTATCATTATTAGTTTTTTTTTTCTAATTTGTTTATTGCCCTGCAAGTTTCGAATGGTCGGGAAAGTGCGTTGTTGTAGTAGTTGTATGAGTACGAGTACGAGAACGCCGCGACGCGACGGCCCGGGGTTGGATGCTTGCATCGCTCACTCACACATCGATATCGACCCCGACCCCGATCCTCAAGTGTTTTCCCCCCCGTAAAGCGAGTCTCATCGCCCCTTGTTCCCTTTGCCAGTGTTCCGCCGGCTTTTTGCTTACACGTTAACCGCGCCTTCATCTTCACCCCGAGATCTATGGAAAGAAGAAGGAGGACTTGAAGGGGGAGATAAAGACGGCATGACGCATGACGCATGATGCATGACGCACGACATATCGATTCGTTCATTCCGTTCCGCCGAGCACCCAAATGACTAGAGGACCTAAGACCAAAGAGCCCGTGCACAAGCTCTAGACGTAGAAATGGATGCATGAGAAGTTGTGAGCGACGTGCGACATCGAGCGATAGACAAGCAAGAGGAAGAGGGGCGGTGCCAGTGGATCGGTACAGTACCAGTCACGGTCGGTATGGCTTTACTAGCTACTTCCTGCTTCAAGTCCCGACCTCGCATCTCGCATCACTGAAGTACTACTCTTACGAGAAGAAAAGGTCCTGGAGGAGTCAAGCTTTAAAAGAGGCCGCGACGAGCGGCCAAAATCTCTCGTTCGTTTTTTGTTTTCATTCGTCAATGGATTCGGGTTCGAGAACGAGAACAATTTTCCCGAATGTACGACTTGAGTACTCACCGCTAGCACTGGCACTGGACGTGGAACCGGCAGAACTTCCCTTATACATGCATCATTTTCACCCTCGCCCTCGACTTTCTGATGCCAGTGGTTGAGTTGGTTGAGCGGTAGGTTCCGGCCTGAGGGTGGAGAGACTCGCTTGTTTGCTTAGAGAACGGCTTGGAGATACAAGCAACTAGTACTGACTCAGCTTCCCCAGCCCTCATAAGCTCCTTATTTGAGCTACTTAAGCCCTCGAAGTGAGTTGTCTTAAGTTTCTTTTTCAGTTCTTTTCATGATCAAGTTTCGGGAAAAAGGCGGGATGATGTTGTGACAAACGGAAACGGCGGTTTACCTTTTCTTCTTCTTTAGCTCAAGCTTATCCCCGTTGCCTTGAAACCTGAACTCCTTCTGGGATTTCAGCGACTTAAACTCACCATGCACCAGCCGAAGTACTCGTATTTCCACTTTCTTCACTTCCAACTTGGGTACAAATGCAAGTACGTCATCGTTTATGTTTCGGTACCGTAACGGCACTGGCACTGGCAGGTCCCGGAAACCGGAACCATGCGCTCGACCCAGCTGGGCTGGCTTCCTTAACTTAACTGTCACCACCGATTAATGGCTTCAACTCGTTCTTGATGATTGCGATTGATCGGGTCCTTCGCTAGTCGCTGGCTGGGCTTCTTTGAGTTACGGCAACAACCCCCTCGGAGAGGTACGAGGGTGCAACTTGAAGAAGAGTAGGGCAAAGACTTACGGAAGAGAAGAAGTTTCATGGTTGCGGAAGGGGGGTGGGGATGTATTACCGGGATGTGGTTCTTTACTATGACTATGAAACTGAGTCCCGAAGCTACGGTTCACGATGTCGTTACTGATGGTAATGGAGGGTCGAGATTATACTTTGGTGCATCGGCGGCGAAGAAAAGGCAACGCAGCTCTTTCCAACCCCCCACCCCTCCCCCCCCCCCCCCAAGCCCCCCTCTTTCTCTTTCCCCCCCTTTTTTTTTGCTTAACGATGGTGGCGGAGAAGGAGAACAGAAAAGAAGCTGGTCGAATTGAATAAAAAGACTAGTCTGGGTCCAGAGCGTCAGGAATGAATCTAGTTCCGTAGAATACAATGGTACTGTCTGACTTGGAACAATGGTCAATCGCAAACGAGAATACGGACTTTACTTACTTACAATACTCGGCGTTCAGCGGGGGGAGCCCAGACTTGGGCTACGGTTCGGATTTAACCCAGTTGACGAAAGAAACCGGGCGACTCCGAGTTCGATCCATCGATGCCATTGTAGATGCTAGCTATGGCTTGATCAACGTTCGCAAAAAGCAAATAACGTTCGGCGTAAACCTTATCCGTTTCTTTATGTCTACGGCTAAACCCGATAGGGGGGACAAGGGTGGAAAGAGGTAAGCTAAAGGGGGTGTGGATATAGATGTTTGTTTGAAAAGAGTGGAATGGGGAACTGAGGAATGCGGAAATGGAATTGTGGCGTACCTGAGCGCTAAAGAGGTACTAGCTCTGGCAGAATGATTGGAATGCGGATAATGCAGTCGGGTTTTGCGATGTATTGGATATGGTACGGTACGTTGAAAGGACAAGGAAGGGGTAACACAATACAGAATATGGAATAGATACTCAGAAGCTAGCAGTAGTGCTATGCATATGCTCCTCGTTAGATAGACAAAAAGATACTCCCCCTCCTTCCCCCCAAAAAAACACTATGAATCGTAAGACGGTGTCCAAAATCCCGAACGAGCGCAAGCATGCGCCACAAACATAAGTAAACTGCGTCGAACCCCGTCACCGTTCGACGTTCGAGCCGTCGGACTTTAGGCCTTATTCCTATCATTGTACCATATCTCACCCAATTTCCCCCCTCTTCCGCATACTTCTTTCTTTATTCTTCCATCCAAGGCTTCCCATGCCGTCACCCATCCCGGCGAGTTTTCTGTCTGGTCACGTCAAGGAGATTTTCGCTCTTGCCAATAACACGTGTCCAGAAGCACCCCGCGGAGAAGGCGAGAATGAAGAAGAAAAAGACGGGGTCTGACTTAGTGAAGGAAAGGGAAAAGGGTAAATTTGAAGAAGGGGGGAGGAAGGGGGAGACAGAACTCCACGCTATCACGGACGGACGGAAGATAGAAAATCAATTGAGGAAGTCGAAGACGACTCGGCCGCATTCCTCATTCTCGTGGACGAGAATCCCACGGACTTCAGCGCTATCAAGCTCAAGCCCGAGTTCGAAATCTGCAGTGTGAACGGCCGAGTGTCCGAATGCCGAGTGGAAACAAAGGGAGGCGCGACCAGAACAGTACACATGGTTGCACGGGTGTCGATTTCCAATACGACGTGTAAATCGTAAATCGATAAATTTTATCGAAGTGCAGAACGGTGAGGAAAGATAGAGATAAAGAAAAAAGCAACGAATTTGTCAGAATGGGATCCCACGGCGTTGGTTAATCAGAAAGAGAAAAAGGAAGAAGGAAAGGGGGAAAATACGCACCTGTGTAGAAGCCTCCTCGTCCCGTAGCAGCCTGGTGCTGGAAAGACGGCAGGTTACCTAGGTCGACGGTCCATTTGCATAACTCCATCGTTTCGCCCTAGATGGAAACAAATAGGTAAGCATTGACCAATTCACGCAGGGGCAGCACACGGAGATAAGAGGCGCTTCTAGCATAACTGTGCTACTACGGGAATCAGGCACGTGAATACGCCGTCACTCACCTCATCAGTGTAACGCATTATTTTGTCCGAATCCGATGTATAGAGGATGGCTACGAAAAGACGATCTGAGGGAAGTAAATATAGAAACAAACCGGTTAGAACGGCGAGTCCCACGCGAAATGTGGGAAATAGTGAAGTGGATGTGATCTCACCTTGCGCATTTTCCGAGAATTTGCTAGGTTTGGAGCAGAGTGTAAGTACTTGTTTTGGATTCTAGAAGGCGTGGATGACTCCATAAAAGGTACATACCAAAACTTCGTCTGCACACGTTGTCTGTAAATCCATTTGAAAGTCAGCCGAAACAAAGAACGCAGCTACCCGTGGAGTGATCTCGGACACACCCTTTACGAAGAATGGCACCTTTGGTTACGAGGTACTGAAGCCTATCCAACACCAGGCGAATGGTAAGAAAAAGAAAAGCATCCGTTAGTAATTCTACCACGTTCAATGATTCCAATTCAACGGGGAACTCAGACTGCAGGGCCACGAAGCATGCGAACCCGGAATGCTAATAAAGAAGTTAAAGAAGCAACGGAGACGCCCACACGAACCTGTTCTCGCAGATATTGACCCCGGCGTTATTCACTTTGATGTACGCCGGCCGCTTCATCCAGTCTTCCTGGTCGGCCGGGAGTTTCACCTATTCAAACGCGCATGGCATTGAAGGAAGAGAAGCGTCAGAGTAAGTTTATAGGTTCCGGTATAATTACATGTTAGGAACTCTCGCGGACGCGCATTGTATGGAGCCCAAGACGCGTAGTCGAGAGAAAGCTGAACGCGCAAAAGCAAAGGGCGTGTGTATGGGAAATGTGGGAAAATGTGGTGAGAAAGACTTGCCTTCATGATGTAGGATCGTGGCGCAATGACGCTTGAGACAAGTGGTCGGCGTGCGAGACCGTACTGTGCAGCTCCGCGGCAGGTCGCGGTGTCTGCGTCGGATGGTCGGGCAATGACCTTGATCCGATTCCCGAATTGCGACTGTCGGTCACATCATAAAGATAAATATAAAGTTCATGAGCAAAATCAGTAAAGTTACAAATGCACATGAACGATGATGAGCAGGTCAACGGGTGAAACTTACGTGTACACGGTTGAACAGATACTCACTCCCGGAGAAACCTCCCACGAGAAGTAAGGCATCTATGCGCTGCTCTACGCGCCGCAGTTGTTCTTCCAGCAACTTCAAAACCTAAAGGAACAGAGAAAGAAAAAGAGCGAAAATATGAGCTCATAGTTCGAGGGCTGCAGAGCACAATACTTCGCGAAAAGAAACAGAGCCCGAACCTCTTCGACTACCGGATCGAAAACCTCTCGACGGAGGAGATTGCCGGGAATGGCGAGTTCGCCGTTAATGAGGCCGACGGAGGGGTCGTCGGGGTCATCGACATTGAAACACGTGAAGTAAAACATGTTATCTAAAGAGGTTTGCAAACCCGAGGTTCAGCCACAAATTCACGACATATGACATATGGAGGAGCGTCAATAAGAGCCGGACTCGGACTTACTGTCGTCTTCCTCGCCCCTGTATGCCATTTTCTCGGTATCACTGAAGGCGTGCATGAAGTATGCCAGTGACGCTGGATCCAGGTGAGCGGGATGATCTGCCAATAGAGTCCGCACGAGCTCGCGGAACCGAAGGTCGAGGAACAAAGAACCGCTGTTTGCACCCGAGCGAGCACAGACCTCAGCAATCTCCAAATTCGTGAGTTCTCCAATGATTTTGTAAACTGCCAAGTCCTTGATTGAAGTTTAAGCAGCTGATTTTATCGAGATAACGTTAGACGCGCGTACCACTGTGCCTCCACCCGCGTCGCAGATCATGAAGTTTTGACTCGGCTTCAGTTTGTGGAGATTTGTCAAATGTGCGCAATGTACAGCTGCGGCTTCCGGTTCACTGTTGAAGTTGAAACGTCAGGACGGAAACAATTTATCACGAGGAAAAGGGCGGACGTTATGATGTGCAAACGAGTCTCCCAGTCTCTGTCCGTTGCGGAGAATTGTTGGACTAAACCAGCAGACACCGCTGCTTCTCGCATAAGCTCGCAGCCTTTGGCATCCCAAGCCGCGGGTACCGTTAGCCATACATCCGCCGAATCTGTACAAAGGTCAATTGCAGTCGATTTGGATGGGATTAGGGATACAAACCCAGGTCCGCGACGGCGCCAATAGTTCGAGTGATTTCTTCCTTTGCGTACTCCCACATGCACGATAGGAAATCAACAATGAGATCAATTGCCCTTTTCCCTGGCTGATAATGACCAAGAATATCAATTTTTTCCCTTACGGGAACATGGTATGGTACGCACAGGTAAACTCGGAAGGCGAGGATCTACGTGTCCTTCCCGAAGAGCCCGAGGTTCTAAGAAGAGTTTGAACCTGAGATGGATTTGATGTAAGGAAATAAACTTGAAAGAGAAAAATGATATAAACCTACCATTCACAGCGAACAGTGCCTTCCATAGGGTTCGCATTCCGTGCTTCCAGACCCCAGGCAAGAACCCGTCCGTTTTCATCATATAGTAAACACGTTGGTATTTTTCGGAATGTCTCGAACGAGCCAGGCCATCTCAGAATTTGTTGGACTTGTCCATGTTCAATGCGAGATGATCCATATGCCTACAGAAATGGTAAGTGAAAACTCAATGTAACGCCCATGGTCAATGAGACGTACCACGCCCGAAAAGGTCGTACCTAAAAAACTATGAGAAAAGCCCAGAACTTATGCGTTGTGCAAGACTTACCAAAGTCAATCGATATAGACATTTTACCCTCGTCAATCGGAGGTGCATTTCTCAGCCCTGAGTCTACCTTCTGAGTGTTCATTACCACAGACGCCGGAGTTTGACTACCATATCCATATGGTGCAGGCGAGTGCCCGCCAAACGCGGAACTCGGTGCTGTTCCGGCAGTACCGACCAAAGTTGGACTTGAGAACTGGGAATGCGCGATTGGAGGTGGAGGTGAAGGCGACATGTTTGGTTGGTAGGGGTTGTACGCCCCGGGAGGCAACATAGGAGGAGGTGAGCCGGACATCCTCTGCTGGGGTTGGCTTTGGTCGAACCATGGCTGATGCTGTTGTTGTTGTTGATGCTGCATTACAGAGTTCCGGTCAAATGAATGCGTCGGAGGCGGAGGTGAAAGAGAAGGTGGTATGAACTGCTGCTTTTCTGCCATACTAGCACCTGGATGGGGAGTTGGCTGCTGGCTGATCGAGCCATTTGGCAGGCCAACTTCGACCTGGTTGGAATCATTTTTGTCTCTCGATTCACCGCAGCAGCCCATTGCGAAACGGTTCTTGGTCGTCGAAGGTCGTAAGTCGTGGTCAATGTCAAAGAGATGGAGGAAGAAAGCGCGCTAGGATGTGGATAGGGCGCCCATCATCGGAGAGGCACTGCCCTCGAGATCATCACCAACAGCTTCTGCCGTCTGTTGCCCGCACGCCGCCAGTGAGAGTAAGCCATTAATATTATTCGCTAAACGCACATACATGTACATCGCATCGACTTCTAAATATCCGGATGAATGCTCTTTCTGAGTCTGTTATTTATCTTAACTGTTAGGTTTAACGACTATAGCATCATTTTTTGTAGAAAGTCATGAATATTTTTTTGCGTGTGAGTGAAAGAGTGAAAAGCAGGTCGCGGGGAAGGCCATGAGGACCGTGAGAATTTAGCGCGTGCCTCGGCATGCTCTTCTCATTCCAGACCACCAGATCGACTTGAATTCAATTTTGTCAGTACTAGTTCCGACCTCCATCATCAGCAGCATCAGCATCTCTTCTTGACCAAAGGGGCATGTTAGCTTTCGCTGGGATGTTCTCCTGCTCGAGGTAGTCGTAGGCCTAGTGGATGATAAACACATCAGCTATAGCAGGGAGCAAACCAGTGCGTTTGTGGTGCAAATGGTCGCTCACATTCACAGCTTTTGATCATTGACGCTTGCCACCTTTAGCTTACGATTCTTTGGTATATACGACAGAAGTGGTAAGTTTGGTTTTCTGAACTTTCAAAGCTTTGCTGTATGCTGATTATTCTGGTAGATACTCTCCCCACGCCGCCCGAGGGACCAATTTTTACTCTTTGCTGTATTTTGGTTATAGTACATCTTATTTTGTGAGCATCGGCCAGCGTTCTCCAAAATCAGGTGCTCGGGTGCTCAGATATTCCAGTGATCAAATTTGACTTACCCGCAAGATGCCTGCGACGATAGACCTTGCTCTACACCGCATTGAAGAGCTTATCTATCAATTCGATCCATACACCCGACCAACTATTCACATAGCTGGTACAAATGGGAAAGGTAGCGTATCAGCGCTCTTAACCAGCATATTCCGCCAAGCTGGTCTGACTGTCGGACGCTTCAACAGCCCACACCTCATAACGCCCAACGATAGCATAACTATCGATTCAGAGCCCGTCTCAAACGAACGGTACTCTTCCGTCCATTTAGAAGTCTCACGTAGGAGTCAGGACTCAGGGATCAACGCGACCTCATTCGAAGTGCTGACGACGACTGCGCTTGTGGTGTTCGAGCGCGCGGATGTAGATGTCGTCATTTGTGAAGTAGGCCTCGGTGGGCGGCTGGACGCAACGAACGTTATTCCGGACGATTGCATCGTCGCTTCGATTATTACTCCAATTTCACTCGACCATATGGGCATACTTGGCTCGACGATTGCTGCTATAGCTCGAGAGAAGGTGGGTATTATTAGAAGGCGCGGACCTGTTGTCGTTGCTGAGCAGAGCTACGAAGACGCTACGATTGTCATCGAGGAAGTTGCGAGTGCCATAGGTGCGAGATTACTTAGAGCACCAGTTGCACAGCTCAGAGATTGGGATGAGGAAATCGACGGTCCACGGCCTCGACCTTTTTCTTTGGACCCTTTCCTACCAGCTTCTCCGCGTCCTGTACGAGTTACACTCGACACATTAGGAGGCACAGTTCTCCGATTTCTTTTTCCGTTGCATGGAGATCACCAGCTTACGAACCTTGGGACAGCTATCGGCGTCGTGCAGAGCATACTCACAGAACCGGATCCATCGCGAAGGACGAAAGTCCACGAAAAACTATCTGAAGTATCCGAATCTGATCTTCGCCATGCAGTGAACTCCTGTAGCTGGCCAGGCCGGCTTTCCTTTCATGAGTTCATCCTCCCTCCGAAGTCCGGGTACGATGCTCAACCCAGGAAAATCCCTATCCTCGTTGATGGAGCACACAACGAAGACGCCTCCCGCTTCTTGCAGTCTTACGTCGCGAACCTCCTGAACACGTTGTCGTTATCGAGTAACGCGAAACACATCACCATCACGTTCATCATCGGCCTCTCCCACTCCCCACCAAAGAAGCCCGACGACGTCCTTCTCCCTCTTCTCAGCCTATCCCATTCCGTCACAAACATTGAACTCAGAGTCCGGTGTGCGTTCGTTGAGTTTTCCCCGCCCGAAGGTATGCCGTGGGTGAAACCCGTGTTACCGACTGTTATGAGAGATATCGCCAGTTCGGCTGACGTCGAAACAATGGAGATAGGGGAAGAGAAAGGGTCGGACGCGGTGTCTGACCTTGGGAATGCGATTGCTTGGGCGGATAGAAAGGCGAGCAGTGACGAAAGGGATGGGCATCTGATTGTCATTGCAGGGAGCCTTTACCTTGTGGCAGACTTTTACCGACTACAGAGAACAAAAAACGAAGGTGCAGCGGTGCTGTGAAGATGCCTCTTTTTCTGTCTCATAAATTTCCCGAGTGAAGAACGCACTTGATAGTCCTTTGGAATAGCTTTCTTCGATAGTGCTATTGACCTTCAACAGGCCATCTTGTATTAAAGATTTATCTGAATTGCAATTAATACAATGTGATATGCACACAAGCTCTCACGACGCTTGAGAAAATTTCACTTGTACTGTAAGTCGTTCAATGGATTAAAACAGGCTGCCGAATAGGCTTATGGTATTCGATTGCTCCTAGAAGAGCACCGAAGTACTAGTACACGAAAGGATCGGTTTTTAGGAATGCGGCGACGTCTGCGGGGATATGCAAAGACAAGACGCAGATGATGACCCTACGGAATGCGGCAAAGGCCGGAGCTCTCCCCAAGAAGCTAAGCGCGTCAACGACCGCTCGTACGACCGCAACGGCGAGCACTTGCTCTTGTAATCTTTCTATCTACTGACCCCCCACTTTCCCTGCACCGTCTTTCGTTTTCACTTCAACATGGCCTCCGAACAGAAGAAGCGTATGTGAACGATTATCAAGTCGAAGAGCGACATTGACAGACCACAACAGCTCTACCATTCATCGCAAACTTCACTGCAGGGGCCATCGCCGGGATTTCCGAAATTTTGACCTTCTATCCCCTCGGTGAGCATAATACAATACACCATCTGATCCCCATCTGACGGACGCGAAATCACAGATGTTGTACGTTGTTGAGACGCCGTCTATTGATTGACACGAAATGATGTAACGAGCACTCTGCTTGGGATCATGGATACAGGTTAAAACGCGAATGCAGCTAGAGAGAGGCAAGGCCTCGCATGGGTTAGTCGGGAGCTTCAAAAACATCATCAAAGAAGAAGGGTATGCGTGTTGTGGCTATAGTTTCTATCAATGAATAGCTCATTCATTTCCTTCGTAGGTTTGGGAGACTCTACCGAGGTATCTATCTGTTGCCTCCCTGTCCTGCCTCATTTCCGCGGTTGATCCACCTCCTCGTTTAGGACTGGTACCGCCTCTCCTTCTCGAAGCTCCTAAACGAGCAACAAAGTTGTACGTGAAACCGTCAATCAGTGCACCATACGCCTCCGACCTATTCTCACATCACGTAGTGCCTCGAATGAATTCTGGGGAAAGACGTATCTAGGATGGAGCGGGGAGACCAAGATGAACCAATCTATATCGATCTTGACGGGATGTAGTGCTGGCGCTACGGAGAGTTTCGTCGTTGTCCCGTTTGAGCTTGTGAAGATCAGGTATGTCGTAAAGTTATGTGGGCTTTGGCCTCGATCTCCTTGCTCATTCATTTCAAACATCATGTAGGTTACAAGACAAAAATAGTGTGTATGCGGGACCTATGGACGTTGTGAAAACTATTATCCGGAAGGATGGTCTGCTAGGTCTGTATGCGGGAATGGAGGCGACATTCTGGAGGTACGTTTCGCGAATTGATGACGTTAGTCTAAAATTGACATTCCCGCAAACTAAGACACGTCTGGTGGAATGGTGGTTATTTTGGGTACGTCGGGACTCCCTGTATTTTTCTGTTTCGCGATAATTGACTTTGTTTCTCAGGTCAATTTTCCAAGTCAAGTCGATGCTTCCAAAAGCCGAGGTCTGTTCTTATCATCTTCCAGACGAGCTCCCCACGCTCACTTAGTCTAATTGTGTAGACAGCACAAGGTAACCTCATGAACAATCTCATCTCGGGAACCGTCGGTGGCTTCGTCGGTACAGCTCTGAATACTCCGTAAGGATCCACGTGCCAACTTGTCTTATCGTCATTCATTCGTTAATACGCTGTCATGGTTCGTTGCACCGTATCCCAGGTTCGATGTAAGAAATTTTTGAGAGCGTGCAGAAAATTCGAACCTCATCTATTCCTCCGAATTCAGGTTGTAAAGTCACGCATACAAGGTGCTGAGAAAGTTCCTGGAGTCGTGCCCAAGTACAACTGGACTTACCCGGCGTGAGTCCTTACTGCGTCCCAAACACCCGGAACACATTCACTCACCTCGTCTTCCTCTTCCCTTTTACTTCCGCTCTCAGACTGGCGACGATCCTCCGCGAAGAAGGCCCAGCGGCATTGTACAAGGGCTTTGTCCCCAAGGTTCTCCGGCTAGCACCGGGCGGCGGTGTTCTACTTCTCGTCGTCGAGTTCACACTAGGCGTATTCCGACAAGGTACGTGTACTTACTTTGGTGAGATGTGATAACAGTCATCTTACGGCACCCTTTCATCGATTTGTTTCGACGTTCGATGCACCTTATCAACGCAGCCCTCGGACCTCCGTATATCTAGTCGCAGTCGAGTTTATCGATCGTGCTTGTTTTTTTTTCCGTTGGTAAAGAAACCGATATAGAAACTAGACGGGTTCATTTTGTTCCCTTGTTCAATGGCTCGATGGCGCAATCTAGGCGAACGAAGAGCTCAAGGACAGATCTTTCTCCATGATGCGGTAGTCGAGACGATACTACAAGGCAAAGCACATGCATCTCAATCACATGAGTTTCCGTTTCTGGCCGGCGGCGAGAACGCGGTGTCATACCATCTTGATTGTCGTGCTTCGGTCCTGCAGCACACAGGACGAAATTATCTTGATGACGCCGGCACTGAATCAGAGGATCGGTGTCGTTTCAGTTGCTTGCTTGCTAACACTGACCAGCACGGTCGATTGATGGTCGCTGATCACTCAGCGTGCGCATGGGCGCGGAACCCTTTTGCCGGTGTTCTATGTTGAGATCACAACTTAGTTGATGTTGATGGTTATGGCTATGGCTATCAACAACGATAGCTTGAACAAGGGTGGGGCGCTTGGGATGACACTGACTCTAGGTCCTTGCAGCAAGAGCGGTCGGATGAGATGATCAGCATCCCAACGACTTCTGATTCGTTGATGCCCATGTAAATCTTGACGCTTGCACACAAGCAACCGTATCGATGAACGTGTACTTTGACCATTGATTTTCGACTTCGCCCACCCTTTTCATAGCGTTGAGGGACACCATACAACTTCTCAGCGTCAGCGTTCAAGGTAACCTAAGTTACTGATCAATACGATCTGTTACTTACAATCTTCGATCTACGTGTCTAAGATCATAGGAGACAATCAAGCGATGCTATTTCGAGAACAACCACGGAACTCACTTCGATGATCTCCAACCGTAGAAGCATGTGCAGCTGAGATCGAGCCACTGAGGTTGATGTATCTTTCGCTTCGAAATCGAGTTTACGCCAGCGATGACGACCTGTTCTCTCCAAACTGTACGACGGTACTTGATGTTATAATGTTTTCTAGAGCCGCGAGCTCCGGAATTTGTTTAGAAGCAGAAGAAATTTGATATTCCGTCTATGGAAAACCACAATGGGTCAAGAAATAACGTTGTATAATTCTTAGTAGTCGGTTGTGCATCTTCATTGCGGGTGAGTGTCTAATGAAACTACCGTCCTCCGAGCATTCAGAATTCACTTAGCAGGGTCTCAAGCTCTATTCATCTCTCAGAGAAGCCAGCGCAACAGATGGTTTCTAGCCTGGACGTGTCCCCAGTACCAGTACGATCAATTGTCTTGTTTTCCTAGCCTGACGAACAGGAAGCATCGAGTTGTCAAGTAGCCGTTTCTCTAAAGTAGAACCGTGTTCTCGTTTAAAGAAGCTTTTGTAAGAAGCTCGTCTTCTATCTGTTCTTCCGATCACGATTACGAGTTTTCGTCGACTAGGTAGGTATCATCTGAAAGCCTTCTTGTGCCTTTGTTTCGTGCTTACGGCCATCATTCGAACTCCTGCGTGGTGGCTCAGTCGACATGACCTTTCGCAGCTGTGTGTTAGGCAAAGACGAGCGGCATTTGTTACTTATACTACTCTGCGACAAAATGAACATTAGTCCATAGAATCACTGTGCCTATACCCTCTTCCCCTGTTTGAATCCTCCCAATGATTTCTCTCACACCGCGCGATTCAATTACCCCCGATGTGGTTAATACTCTGATCCCGGAGCTCCTTTTTCAAAACTATTGTATAGTCGCAGTGTCGGCACTGGTCATCTACGATTCATGTGAGTCGCTTCGCTCTTCGTGCTTACTAGTTGCTGACAATTTTTCAGTATTGTGTTTCGGTATAGAGGTATGTTAACATCATTTGGCGGAATAACAGTCTGGCAATAGTGAAACGGTTCCCAGGTGAAGTACTTCTGGGTAAATGATTTTCTCAAGCTTAGAGTTGCCCTTTGATTCGTCCAACTTGTTCAGAAGCGCCCAATAAGCGCAACCAACTGTATTTTCTTCATTGTGAGCTTCGTCGTTGATTCCAAACAAGAAATATTTTCAAGTCGATCAGATGCGATACGGCTCCCTCTTGAGAGTTGCTCTCACCTTGGTTGAAAGTATGTCATCTGATAATACTGCACTCTATTTGTACTTCGTACTGACGCACCAAGCAAAGATCGTTCAAATAACAATGACGTTGAGTGAGTTCAGGCATGCAATACGTGACATAAACATTTACTTAAAAGTTCTATACAGATGTGGGACTGATATCTATGATACATTGCACTATTTTAACATTAATACAGGCGGACTGGGCTTGTTAATACCGAGTTTGGCAGGTGATTATTTCTATTCGTTTACAAGCTCCCTGTCTTATTGACGAGTCCATAGATACTTTTATCATATTGTGCATGGACTGTTTGTTTTTCTCGAACTAGAGGCATTGGTTTTGCGGACTGACTGTCAGCTACAACAGATATCCTATACTTAAGAGTACATGCTCTGTATACTGTTGGTTCGTAGTCACAACATCGATTTATTCGTGTAGCTTACTCTTTCAAGGCCGACGAGCTAAAACCATGGAGATTTGCCTCCGTGCAATGGTCGTGATCAATTCTATCGTGATGCTAGTATTCTCTATTATCCTTGCAAAAGCCGCAATCTCGAACGGCGGTGGTACGCAACAATATGCTGCTCGTCGAGACTCCGTCTGAATGCTCCCCAGGAAACGCAGTTTCAATTTTCGGGATGAAAATATGTGGTGCCGATGCAGGAAATCCAGGCTTTGCTTTCCGATGCATTTATCTGTTTGTTTGCTATTTTATTCAAGTTCATGTTATTGATATCTTCCTTTCTAGGATTACGCCCCTTATCTACGAAATGCTACTCATGATCTTAGCTGTGAGCAAGGCAATGAGCATACGCAAATCGCTCGGATATCGAGGACTAAAGCTCGTGAAGCTCCTCATAACGGATCAAATTATTTACTTCCTCTTGTAAGTCTACCGTTTGTTCGCCACCGCCCGTTCGACGTGCTTAAGAAAGGCATGAATAAGTGCCATATATTGCGGCATGTCAAGCTTGATATCCACAACAGCTCCACCAGATGCCGAATCAATCATCCCAGCACTCTTTTTTCATGCTCTTGGAGGGGCGGAGCTCTTGGTTATACCTGGTATACGAATGCTTATCCATTTAAAGGAGTGGGCAAAACATCCACAGGAAGGGGTTTTCATCTCATTGGATTGTGACTCCGTACCGGCCTTTCGATCCTACACTAGTAGCTCGCCATCCTCGGGATCTATGCCAAGGTACGAGATCTTCAATTTGATGGAAACAAGTCAACCGCCTTACGAGTACTTTCTTTAGGATATCATTTTCAAACGGGCTACCGAGGATTTCTTCCAACCAAGGAATAACGAATGAGCAGGATGTACAGACACCTCCTCCTGCGTAAGACCCCTCTCAGCACCGACAAAGAGAATGGTGAACCATCATTGAGTAATTTCTCCACTTTGGAGTCGCATAAACTATTATAATTTGTTCAGAACCGCATTTTAATCCCTTGCTTCTGCATAATCAATCAAACGGTTTCTAAAGCGTTTTACTCGACATCTTGAAAGCGTCAATGCTCAATTACGCAATCCCTGAACCTCATCATGACAGTGGAACGTCCTCAAAGGACCTGAGCTCCTGATTCTGTACAGATGTCAAGCGTTCGTCGTCTGAGAAATGAAGTATTCTATTCCGACTGGGCATGTTCCGCTATTAACATGCCAATGTATCAAATGATAGACCGAATGTCCCGCCGCCGCACAGCGCGTCTACCCAGGAAAGATGAACGAGATCAGTGCTTCTCACCAGAAGAAGCCTGCGAAAACAACCGGAGACCATGCGCCGTTCGTTCTTCCCTCCGAGCAAAATGCTCCGTCCTTCACGGAGCCATCAGATCAAATTTAATTTACGTTCGTTGTTTTATACTCTATCTCATGCATCATGATGATCTATTCATGTGCATCAACTCAAACGGTATCTCACTTGAAGCATGTGTATCAAATCCAGATGAGTGCCATCGTGGTTACCTGCCTTACTCTCACTCATAAAACGAGCTACAATCATGAAACATGACGCGTTCAAGCCCCTCCATATCCTCAATATTGCAATGGCTTCGATAGTATTGCGCAAACCAGCCATTCTCGATAATCCATCAGATGTAATTACGCTCTCCCAACAAGTTTTTGAGAATTATTGCTATGCAGCTATGACGGCATTAATTGTCTATGATTCGTGTAAGTCGTTTTTTTCCTTAGCTTTCGTTTCGTGCTGAAAGCATTCATATTTATAGTGATTTGTCTTCGTAAAGAGGTATGCCTACCTGCCTCTCAGATTACGCGTAAGAATGATTTGAGAACTGAACGTTAGATCAAACACTTTTGGGTAAGCCACATCTGTGTTTATGCCTAAATCTGCTCTCACTCCCCGCATTCATAAAAAATAGACGCTCCCAGTTAACGCCACTCATTGTGTATTTTATACTGTTCGCGTCTCTTTCGTCTCGAACATAAAGCACACCTGATGGCTCGATCAGATGCGACTGGGAGCTTTACTCAGAATATCCAGCGCTTTAATTGAATGTACGACTTCTGACATATCTTGTTAACCCTTTACATTGACGCGGGGACTGTAGTTGGACCAAGCGGTAGTAATGCTAAGTGAATCTGAACCAAAGGGACGTATCATAAACAATAATGCCGACTCCTCAATTTTCAGGTGTAAGACGGTTACCTGAAGATGAGTCGCGCTAATGAGATAAGATGGTTTTAAGGTAGTTGGAGCTATTGGGTAGGAGATACGGCAGGTATGCAAATCCCTCGCGTCTTTATATTTTCATCTCGTTAACAAACACCCCAGATGCGCTCATTATATTGTGCATGGATTGTTCGTTTGATTCGACTAGAAGGTAGTGGCTTCTGACAGCTGACTATCGATTTATGGTAGATATTCTCTACTTGAGGGTAAGAGCTCTCTACGCTGTTGGTTCGTACTCATGAGATGCTCTGAACATGTGACTAATAAATCACAAATTCCTTAAAGATCAACGAGTCAAGGGGACATTACTTTGTCTTCGGGCAATGTTTGCTGTTGATTTCGTCGTTACGATAGTTGCGGTAGTTATCCTTACGAATATCACAGTCGCCAGTGGTGGAGGTGAGTGATGCATAAATACTTTCGGAAAGAATCTGAGTGTATAATAGGAGTTGAAAACTTGTTATTCGGCTTGCAAATTTCCTGTGGAACGATATCAGGAAATCCGAGTCCGGGTTTCGTTTTCCGATGCATTTGTTGGTTTGTTGATCGTTTTAACACCATTCTAACATTAATCTGCTTTTTAACCCCCTTTTTTCATGTACAAGGTTGATGCCTTTGACCTATGAGTTAGCGCTCATGATTCTGGCCATCATCAAAGCGATGAGCATGCGCAAGTTGCTTGGGTACCGGGGTCTGACACTCGTGAGGCTCATCGTTACCGATCAGATTATTTACTTCTTCTTGTAAGTCCACCTTCCCTACGTCATGGACAAAGATGCTGAGTATGCGGGAAAATCGATGCAAATTAGCGTGATTTATTGCAGTTTGGCGAACCTGCTGCAAATAACAGTACCGGCGGGTGTTAAAATATTCATTCCGTCTTCTTTCTTCTACGTTCTTGGAACGGCAGCGCTCTTGGTCATTCCCGGAAATCGAATGCTTTTCCATCTAAAAGAATTCAAGGACCAACCGAGATCAGGGAGCATTATCGTGTCTGGTGGTGATTCAACACCTGTCTTTCGATCTTTCGCTCCTAGTACATTCCTCGCAGACTCTCAGAGGTACGAGAATATTGGACCTGGAGAGATGTTATAAGGGTTTTATAAATGTTTATTTCAGAATATCGTTTGAAAATGGTCTACCTAGAGTTTCGACTAATCAAGAATCAACAAACGACTCGGAATAGGAAACACAATCATCTTCGTCTCACACAATTCCATAACAAACAGAGAATTACCCTATCGTTGTGTAACGTTATTACCCCGGAATTGGATGCATCAATATTATGACGACCTTCGAGCGTCCCATTTCCGTATAATCATAACCAGCCACTACTGGGAGACGTCAGGTATATCCACGTCGACAAATAAATTGCTGATCCTTCCTGTTCATTTCTTCGCCTTCACACTCCGTCCATCACGCGGGAATCAATTCGAGTTTGATCTTACAGACTCCTTGTTCTGTTCTGGTGCTGCATGTAACTCATCAAAATCCCCATCAAAATGTATTCATGCTCGTCAATTCAGTCGAAGCATCTCGTGGCGGCTGTGCATCAAAGCCAGATGGGCGGCATCATTGTCACACATATTCAACTATCATAAAATCGCAGAGTTGCAGATGCTCTACGTTCTGCGCTCACGTCCTCTCCCCTCCTTCCGAGCTCTCAATGCTTTCCCTTGCAGTGCGTGAGTCAACACGCCTCGATCCTCTGGAACAAGCATTGCTGTCTCAGAGGCTATTTCAGTTCTATTGCGATGTTGCTATGGCGGCACTCGTCATTTATGATTCGCGTAAGCTGCTGTGTCATTGCCTGTTTAGTAACGGTTGTTGATGGGCATCATATCATAGTTCTTTACCTCCGTCAAGAGGTGGGTCGGCTCGTTGTCACTTCCAATTCGAAACTGTTCTGAAAGCAACGATTGATAGGTGAAATACTTCTGGGTGAGCCCCCTTGTCCTTGTCCAACGAAGATATGTAAATTTTTACCCATTCGAAACGATCAGAGGCGTCCGATAAGCGACATCAACTGCGTGTATTTTATTGTGAGTCCTGAGTTCTGTTTCGAGTTCAAAGATATCAATTAAAGCGGTCGTCTAAAGATGCGATACGGCGCTCTCCTTCGGATTTCCATCAACCTGTTCGAGAGTAAGTCCTCTGAATGGTTCAGAATCCGCCGAATTTTTGTATTAATTCACTGCATAGTAACTGCAAAGAAGACTAACGCCGGGTGAGTTTGAGTCAGTAAAGGAAACTACAAGTACTATGAGCATTGATCGACAATCCTTCTATAGATGTAAGGCCAATTTGCTTGAGATACTTGTCATTTAAGTTTTTAACATCTATCGACTTGAAGGTAGTCTTGGTTATTGGATAGCTGATTTAACAGGTATCAGCGTCTTTCGCCTTATTAAGCACATCGTCTTACCAGAAAAAAAAAACTCTTCACAGATGCGCTCATTGTGTTGTGCATGGACTGTTCGTCGGTCTTGACAAACATTGATTTCTACGAGCTGACTGGCGACCATCGGCAGACATCCTGTATTTACGAGTACGAGCACTATATGCTGCTGGTTCGTGGTTGTTTACGCTGTTTTTTTCTGTGGAATTCATGCTTCATAGGTCCGAGGGTCAAGAAAATGCAACTTTGCCTCCAAGCGATGTTCGTGCTTAATTTTGTCGTGACACTGGCCTCTGTGAGTATTCTCACTGGTCAAATAGTATCGGGTTGTGGAGGTACGTAGCACAAAAATTGATTGCCTAAGATACTTACGACTGAATGGCGAGTCAGGGATCGCTGTTTTGCTATTTGGCGTGCAGAGCACTTGTGGCGATATTGAGGGGAATCCGGGCTTTGTTTACCGATGCATTTACTGGTTCGTCGTTTGCGTCATTCAAAATGATAGATGTACCTTCAACGTCGTGCTAGGGCTGCACCTCTTACCTACGAAATAATCCTCATGGTGCTGGCTGTGAGCAAAGTGGCGAGCATGCGAAAGTCACTTGGTTATCGAGGAATAAGGCTTGTGAAGCTCCTTATAACGGACCAGATCATTTACTTCCTCTTGTGAGCTCGTTTCACCCTTTATTCCACCGGCTACGTGTGTGCTTAATGAATACACATTAGCGTCATATACTGCGGCATAGCAAACTTGATATCTTCGACTGTTGGAGCGGGCGCCAAAACAGTTATTCCGTCTACTTTGTTCTACGTTCTTGCAGGAGCAGAGCTTCTGGTCATCCCCGGTAGCCGAATACTATTCCATTTAAAGGAATTGAAGGATCAGCCGCCTGAAGGTAGTTTCATCCTATCAGAAGACGACTCTATTCCTGTATTTCGAGAATACACCATCGCTTCTTTACGCCCAGGATCGACGTATATTCCTGAGACTGCCTTTCGTAGTCTTCCGGGTTCTCGAATACAAACAGACAAGCGAGATTCTCTACTATTCTCATCTGCGTAGCTGCTCACCCGTAGAGCACACTGTATCCTGTAACGTCGTAATTTATTCTCTTGTTTCATCTTGGGAGTACATGTATAGCTCTTACAATTTTTGATACCAATTTCGAATCTTGAGCCTCCAAATAATCGGTCACGCCAGCGTACGAACAGAGAGAATGGAAGTGCGCCCGTTCGTGGCGTGGAAGCTGGGACTCGAGCATAAAGCCCACATGGCGATGAAACAATGGGAAGATGAGACCATAATCCGCCGAAATCTTGACGAATTTCTGATGTTTGAGGTTTGAACGGGTACAAGGTCGGCAAGGTACGTGAAGAGGGCCGGACAAAGCCCACTTACCTGGACGGCCTCTACCGGCGTCTTATCGTATCCAGCGAAGAGCGCCTACCATTGAGTCAGTATGGAATCAAATCAGCAGTGCATCACATTCGGCGCTGCTGCCACATGGCACCAACGAAGTAAAATGAAAATGAAAGACAAACAAAACAAACAGCCAGCAATGTGGAACACGCACAGGATTCGCCAGTAAACCCCTAGCGCTCATCACGCCTCTCGCACCTGTCTCCTGCCGTAGACTATAGACTGATTCAATATCCCAAGCATCGCCGTTCGCGACGAATGGAACTGCACCGCTAGCAAAGGAAACGGCGGACGCAATAGATGAGAGTGAGGCGGGCATTGTAGAAGGTTGATTCCGTGTCCGGCCATGGACCGTGATGTGTGAGACGCCGGCGCGGACGGCTAGATTTCGTACGCATGGGTGCGAAAATTATTGTCATTTTTATGAATCAGAGACGCCAGGAGGAGACGAAAGATTAGAATTAAAGATATGATACCAGTACTCGAGTGGGATAATGGGTGAAGGTACAAGAAATTACGAACCCGTTTGGATCAATTGGTCAGTCAGTCTACCGCAATTGCAGGGACGCCATGATATATACAACCAGTCAAAAGTTTCATCGTCGGAGAAGGAGCGCTTTAAAAAGTGTAGTACTTACTTTACATCCTTCTCCACTCGTATTTTGATTGAGACTGGAAACGAGCTCTCGACGCGATTTTTCACGCTTCGTATCATGTCTGCGATCCGATGCGGGTGCCTCAGAAGCCAGCATCCGATCTCTTCTTTGTATGCCCATTTTTGAGGGCATCCTAAGTCATTACAAAGATAATAATAATCAGATATCAAAATGTGTAGATGATCAAGAACGCATCGCGAGATAGCTCACTCCCCGATCTTCACCACTGTGACGAAGTAGGAGGACAAAGATATGCACCTCGCGAGCCTCGGAATTGAGACAGACTCACCGCAGTTGAGATCGGCGCCATCTACGTGTGGGCGGATAAGCTCTACCGCATCAGCGAACACTTGGGAATCGCTCGCTGCGAACTGAGCTATCAATGCTCCACGGACACGCCGTTTTCTCGCATCCGCACAGCTCAGTTCCCAGGGAGCTTCGTCCGTTGATATCAATGGAGATTGGGGGTTCGAGCCACAGGGCCGTCGGTGTTCCAACTCGAAGAATCCACGTTCAAGCTTTGACGTGGTAAAGTCAAAGACCCGTGCTCTTGCCGATCGGGAGAATTGTTCGGACAGTATCATTGGTGTGTGAGTGATGTGGCAATCGTATTGCGATACCAGCTGCCTGAAGGGTACTATACGACGGAACAACGATTGAGTTCAGTTGATCTTGCATTTGAACGGATGGTATGTACATTTGCTGTACCGGACCATTGGTGCTAAATTAAAGTTGGCATTCGACGCATCAGAGATTAGTTTATGAGACCATTGCTCGAATCAAACGACAAAACCTCACCTGCTACATTTATACCCTCGAGCTGCTCCAACATAACATTCGGAGGAAGAGTCTCGAAATCGTCTTGTTCCATAGATTCAGCCGACAATGTCCTACGACACATTGAACACTCGCTGTTTCAAAGCGGATTTAGGATAGAAGAGCAGTTGCTGTTCAAAGACAGCGTTGCATATCTGATGGTGAGGGTGCCAGTCGTACGTTTTTCAAAATCCACTCGCGCAAGTGAAATATTCCGACGGTAGGCTCAGGCTGATATTCCGACGTATATGTCGTGTTCACAGTTTAGTTAGCCAAAGTCAAAGTCATGGTTTCTCTCTTGTGTGGAAGAGCTGACCTCAGCTGACTAATTCGCCAATTTTGAGCTGTCGATCATTTATAATTAAACTGCTGGGCGGTGCTTGAACTCGAGCCGTCGATTTGATGGGCGCGCCGAAGGAAATCCCAAGGGACACCGCTCAGGGCGCTCCTCTTCTTGATCTCCTTCCACCACCGACGACGAACACACACCCTTCCTCGTCGCCGCATCCCTTTCTTTCCCAACTGCCATGTCGGACAGCACAAGCTACGACAAGGCGCTCCTAGATGGTGCGCCAGAGGTATCTCGTGGCCAAAGACAGGTGCGTGAATTCTTCCATCAGTCCAACAAGATAAAGAGAAATTGACTGATAACTTTCGCGGGGACGTATCATGTATAGAGATTCTATGATGCAGACCTTCTATACGACGATCCAACTCAACAAAATCAGCAACAACACCGACAGGGCTCGCCTCCAGAACGTCAGCGGACACTGAGCAACTCGAATGGCTTACCATCAGGCGCCGCCCCGGCTCGCACCCGCTCTGTCCATCCGAACCAGAGCAACAACAGTCGATCCGAACTCGACCACAGTGGTGCTGGATATGGTACTGGTGCAGGCGCAGTGACAGGAGCAGGTGTTGCACGGAATAAAGAATACTCCCCCTTACCCCCGCCTGCCGTCTCCTCCACCAAACGTCCCTGGTACAAAACCCGCGCAGGGATCATCACCCTTGTCATCCTCGGCATCGTCATCGTCGTCGCTGCCGTCGTGGGCGGAGCCGTAGGTGGCACTCAGGCAAACAAAAACAAATCAACTACTTCATCGGGATCGGCGGGTACGAGTGGAAGTGATGGCGTGCTGCCGCCGATATTGACGACGGCGACGACAACGGATGAGAATGGAAATACGCTAATAACGGCGTCGACGGTGGGCACGCAGTCTGGGTCTGAATCTTCGTCGAGTGTTTCGGGGGCGGGTGGAATACCAGTGACGGGATCTGTGACGGAGTCGTCGGGTGCTGTGCCAGGGCAAACGACCGCGCCTGAGGGTGTGTCGAGTAGTACTGCAGGAGCGGGTCAAACGACGGCGTCGACGGCTCCCGCTGGAGCGCCCCAAGGAACTGCGTAGCTGTGCGACACGTTGGCTTTTTTCTACGTCTTTAGAAAGGCGTATCCAAAGGGTGATGGTGAGGATGTTGATGATGGACTTTTGAACGCGGAGAAACCGACAAACTTATGATGTATTCGACCCCTTCACGCTAATGTTGACCTTTTCTCTTTTTCTCCTTTGGTCTCGACAGACCACTTACCGATGCCGTCTTCATCAATCGTTCGTACGTTTTATCTTGTATACTGTATGATTCTTTTCAATGCGCTTCTTTACTCTTTCCTGTCTCTAAATTCTTGCATTTTCCCTCGAACGATTGCATTTGACTGCGTGTTGTGGTAGAGTGACTGGGCCTTAACTTGGGTTTCCGAAGCAAAGCGAAAATACCTCTCCAGCAAAGCTTGCTTCGCAATGCCCGAAAAGCATCGCTCAAACGAAAACGACCTTCGATAAAACGAAGTTACACATGAAATAGGACCAAGATCACTCCAGCATTGATATAAAGATTCAAAGAGTTCCCTGGGCCTCTTATCCTATTAATTTATGAACAAAATCGTGCCTTCGAATGCTTCTCTATCTATCTCGATAGTACTTATTTATATATGAACAATATATATCAAAACACAGACTTCCTTTCCGCCACTTCCATGAGTCATTCGTCTTTCTTCAATCAACAAGTCCAGTCGTTCAAGGAAAGGAATCATTGAATCCTTACCTCCCACCGCTACGCAGCCCCAGGCCCACTCAATCGGAAGCGCTTGAACAGTTTGTCTTTTCCGTTCGAGTTAGAGCTGGCGCTGGTGTGTCCGTCAGGAGTGGAGGTGGGAATAGGGATGGGCGTAGGCCTGGTGGTGGTGAGTGTACTCCTACGACGCATGTCGGCCTTGGAAGGCATGAACGACGTTGGAACGACTCCCTCTCCCTCTCTTGTTTCTTCATCTTTCTCTGTTGCTTTCGCTTCGGCAACCGATGAGGATACAACAGGCATTGCCGGACTCGCTTTGGACGATAAGAAAGACATCGACGACCCCCTCCTCAAACCACTACCGGGAATGGAGTTTGGGCTGAAGCCTAGCTGAGCAGACAGTCGGCGGACGAAGCTTGTCCTCGGTTTCGAGTTCTTGTTCCTATCTTCGTTTCCGTTCTCGCGGAGACGAGAAACGTGCACAGGGAACGCGTGAATACCGTTATCCATCGACCCCATCGACCCAACTCGCACCTCGTTCACATCTGCGTTGTCCACGCATGTATCTGCTTCAAGCTCAAGCGCACGCACCGTGCTCGACCTGCCACGACGTCCCAGCATCTTTGAAGATGGAGACGGTGGAGAAGGTGCACGTGGACGGTGATGGGAGGGGGTGGAAGTATAATGGAGAGGATCGGATTGGGACAAATCATCTGTCATAGTAACTGCATGAGTAGCAGGGGCAGGAAGTTTTGCGCTTGTGCTCTTTCCCATCGTCGAGAAGCGGCGAAGAAAGCGGCGGAGGCCTGTACCAGAGGACGAGGACGATACCAAACCATCCTTCGAACCAGTGCCTGATTTGGACCTTGAGATCATGTTGGAATTGAATGAAGTACGGTAATCCGATGGCATAGGGGGATTAACACGATGACCGTTTTCAGGATCCTTCTTCTCCGTCACCACTTCCTTATCACCTGTCCCTGAACTATCCCTCCCACCAGACCCAGACCCAGAACTCTCCAGCGCAGTCATATACTCATCCTCACTCGTACTCCCACTAACGTCTTCCCGATCCCTGTCAGGCTCGTTCGGCGACAAGAGCAGACGCGAGCTAGTCGCAGACGTGCGTGAATTCTTGGAGTTCATACGCCGAGCACTACCGAAGCCGAGCCCGAGCCCGAGAGTGGACGAACTCGCGACGGCGCAGATGGACGAGGACGATATGCTGGACCATCTCTCTGAGTTGGAGGCGGAGTTAGAGATGGCAGAGGACGAGATAGGGGATAGACCGACGCCGGAGCCGATTGTGAAACCTGTGTCAATAGCAGTGGGCGGTGGGGCACGCATAAAGTCCCGGTGTTCATTGTGTTGGTGACGATGACCACACGTACATGCCGAGTTTGAGTCTGCGTCTGTGTCCAGGCTCGAGTCCGCGTCTGAATGGGTCCATACGTTCGGCGGATGTTCGCTGAAGGAGTTGCTAAACGGCAACTTTGCCTTGGTTGGCGGAGGTGGTGACAGGAAAGCGGGCCAATGTTCTTTGACGAAACGGCGGAGCTCGATATCGTCCACGCCCTTGTCGCCATCCGCGTTAACGTCGGCGAGAGTATTATCCGAGTCCGTTACAATATGAGAATCTTCATGATCGGCAGCTTGGATGTGGTCATGCAGTGCATCGAGATCATCGCCGAACGTCCCAGTAGCCGATAGGTTGTCCTCCAATGCCGACTTCGGACTTTCCAAACACTCAATAAACGACCTCCTATGCCCCAACACATCCGAGTCCGTTGATTCGTTCGACTCCGTTGACTCTAACGACGATCGCCAGAAACTCGACCCATACCCATGCGTATTAGTACTCGACACAGGTGAAATCATGTTGTCCAAAAAAGCAAAGGAGCGACTGGGGGAAGGGAATATGTGGTTGGCTTTGGCTTTGGCTTTGGAATTCTGCGTCTGAGTCTGGTGCGCAAGCGCGAAGGGTGGAAAGTGTGTCGCGAGTGGGAGGTGGGGGAGCGCGAAGGACGAGAAGGGAGTCATATATGTGCCATTTCCGTTGCTGCTGCTGACTCCAAGGCTCGCACTATTTCCAGTGTCGTTGCCAGTGATACTATCGATTTCTGACGTGAATCTGGCAGGCGCCGAACATGATACAGAGTTAGAGTCGGAGTTGTGCTCCTCCTTCTCCTCAGCGTCTGCGCCTGTATCGCGGTTGCTACCTGTCGTAGCAGCTACCGAGCAAGGTGTCGGACAACAGGGCAAGGAACAGTCGCAGGCGTTAGCATTGGCGCGCTCGGGAGCGGGAGCCAAAGACGACGGCGCCGACAAACCTAGACCTAAAGCCTGAAGCCTCTCCAATGCGCTTGCGTTGATTTCGTTCACATTTCTCGGCTGCGTAGTGAGCTTATCGCCCACCGTCCCCAGGTTTAGGTTCAAGTTATCTGGCCAATGGGCGTGCGCACGGGGCCCATATGAGGCAGAGGTATTCGGAGGAACAGGAATGCCTGCATCTTGTATGTCCCGGGCATGTTCGTGATCAAAGTGGGACGTGAGAGTCCGGATAGAAGCAGTTTCGTCGTCGTAGCCTTTGGCATTGTCGAACGAGCTGTCGTCGGCGTCTATGACAGGCAAGAAGTTGTCATCTGTGATGAATCGGGCGGGATCGACGCCGGCGCGGGTGTCGTTGTTGTCGTTGGAGACTTCGGGGCGGGCAGGCTCAGACGTCATCTGCTGCACTCGAGCGCGCGCGTTAATCGGGACGGGAGATCCGAGAACGAAAGAAGGTGCAGACGAAGTTGGATGGTCTGAAGAGGATGGGACTTAAGGGAAGGAAGGAAGAAGGGGGACATGAATGCCATATAAACTGCTGGACTACTACGACGTAGTTTACGCAAAGTAAGGCTTACCTTGACCTTTGCGCTTGGGCTTGCATTTATTACGATTGTGAATGCGAAAAGCGTGTACGCAAAGCAATGTAACGTTCCGAGTGTAGGATGTTAGGTTACCAAACAAACTTTGCTTCGTCCTCATCTTTCGTCTTCACGGGTCGCGTACCAGAGAATCGAAATAGATTTCAGAATTTTGAAGTGGATTTACGAGTCGCGGATGCGAGTGAGGATTAATTTAAAAATATATGGGGAACCATTCGTTTAAAAGAGGACTTTGCTTGGGCCTGCTTGACTGTGGTCATCTGTTTCGATGGTTTCGATGCCTGTGGTCGCGGTCATGGGTCGGGTGGGCCAGTCTGACTGTACCAGTGCTCCAACTCTAACACTATTTGATACTGTTGGCCTGCGCGGCGACGACCACGAACGGAGGTACCACCAGTGGTCGTACATGCGGGTGACTTCTCTCCTCTGTGCCTTCTTGTCCTTGCCCATCCCTAGGACGCGCAATGCGACTCGGCTGAATGGATGGTCTTTGCACCGTTAGATGGATGAATGAAAGAAATTAAGAGTACGTGCACACCGAAGCACAAGCATATTTCCCATCCCAGAATGTGAATCCACAAATCCTTTCTCCTCACCCGCGCTTTTACAACTCTTCAAGAACTAGATCCCTAGGAGCCGTGTCTGTGTCTTGTCCCTACTCAGCGAAAGAGTGCTGGCCTGCCTATGCGTTCATCCACGTGTGCATAGTATCAACGGGGTCGTCGGCAGCGTCTTATACCATGTAACGAAAGCGTAGTCGTGCCCAACCCATCTATTCATGTCTGCGCTAAACGTCGGTGCCGGCATGCACGACGCTGAGGCCGCTGCTTTTGTGCTCTGCGGTTAGTCATGCGTATGACCTCGCAACGAACTTCCGGGCGACCCATCTTGTCACCCTCGGCCTGCCGCAATTACGACAAACCGCAACTTTGGTTTTTGAGGCATGGTTTTCCCAAGGCAAACGATGACGAGCGACAGAAAATACTGGTGACGTACGTACAAGTAGAACTTGGTTAGAACTTGGACAAGCACAAACTCGAACTAAGAATGCCGATCATCGTCGATCTTCATGACGCAGGGATTTTGTTTCCGTAATACTCGCGCCTTCAAATCCATTTCTTCTTCAAGTGCCTCCGTCCTACCTCAGTACCTGGATTTCCAGTCATCCTCCATCGTCTGTCTGCTGCCTATCCCACACATACACTTCATTATTCCCCTTCACCTGCAGAAATTGCTTTAAGCCACTAAATATGAGCCTGCCTCCGGGTACGGAGTCTATCCGTTTCGCAAACCGAGAGAAGGATCCTTCAGCAAAGAAGAACGCAAGAATACTTCTGGCACGGCACGATGGCCTACTGCAGGACCAGGTTCGGAGGTGTGTACATGACAACATATGCGCTCTCAGAACCATATCTAAGAAGTGTTCGAATCATCGTGTAGATCTCAGAGAGCACCATGGTGTCCGAGCTTCTCGCTGGCGCTTCGAATCCTCCTTCTGGTAAGGGTGAGCGGTGCCATGTACTCTAATATTTCCGACTGTGATGAAGGTGCGAAACGCTACTCTTCAACCCCCACGAGTCTTATGTCTTGTAGTGTACAATTTCTGGGAACCATTGCATTATCTCGATAGAGGATACGGCTTCCAAACCTGGGAGACTTCACCGGTCTATGCCATTCGTAGTTGGGCATACATTACACTTCATCTCTTTCCTGCCACTGCTCTCACTAAACTCCTAAATCTTGACAAGGTGCATTTGGCTTTCTTTCATGAATGAAATCAAACTAACAAGAAAGTACAGAGAGCATCTTTCTTCGCCTTGCGTATCGCTTTTGCATTTGCGTCGTCTTACTGTGAGGCAAAACTTTACCGGGCTGTCATGGAAAAGATCAACTTCAGAGTCGGTCGTTACTTCTTTTTCATTCTGTTGTTCAGTGCAGGCATGTGGAGCTCAGCCACCGGTATGTCTATCAATGTATCGAAACTATGATACAGCTGATTTATGTTTCTTAGCTTTCTTACCCTCTACATTTGCGATGTTCGCAAACACGTTGGCATTCTCATATGCTTTGGAAACCCCTGCTTCCGAGAACAAGAATCGCACGCTTTATACAACCATTTTCTTCGCTTTAGGTGCTATTGTCGGATGGCCATTCTCTCTTGCTCTCTCGATTCCATTCGTACTGGAAGAGCTATTCGTCCATGGAAGTGATCGTGTATTGCCTGATAAATGGAAAGCTTGGTTCTTGTCTCGTATCGTTCGCTTGTACACAGCAGTAGCTTGTGCTTCTCTCCTTTTCGTAAGTCTTGGAATAACCATAATCATAAGCGACATCGTTACTGAAGAGTGTAACATAGATACCAGTCATTGCAATCGACTCGTTAGCATATGGTCGATTTAACATTGTTCCATGGAATATCATCAAATACAATCTCCTCGGTGGTGATTCTCGTGGACCAGAATTGTACGGCACAGAGCCTTGGTACTTTTATCTGCTTAATCTGCTCCTCAATTTCAACATCGTCACGCCTTTGGCTTTGGTCTCACTCCCAGCTCTCGTTCTCACCTATTTCGTGGATACCAAACGAGTCGGTGGAGTGCTACTTTCAACCTCAACTGCAGAGAAAGAGAAAGACAAGGAACAGGGTAAACGTAGTTCTCCGTACACTCTCCTCTCCATCCGTCTCGCTCCATTCTACATCTGGTTCACTCTTCTCACTCTCCAAGCACACAAAGAAGAACGTTTCTTCTTCCCTGCTTACCCTTTCCTCGCATTCAACGCTGCTGTCACCATTTTCCTATTGCGTGGATACATCGAGATGGCTTTCATCGGATACACTCACTCACCCTACCAAGCCTCTCGGACATCGATCTTCCGACTCACCACCCTCGCTATCGTGTTCACGAGCTGCGCAATATCATTATCGCGTATACTGGCGCATAGCTATTATTATCACGCACCATTGGAGATCGCACACAAGTTTGAGGAACAGGAGCTCGTTCGTGTATTGAACGTATCGGGTATTCTTCCGCCTCCGTTACCTCCAGCACCGAATAAGCGTCGAAACAGCCACGATGAGGAGCAGACGACGCGGGTAGATTTGAGTGCGATCAAGACATTCAACCTGACGTTGTGTTTGGGGAAGGAATGGTATCGATTCCCGAGTCATTTCCTCGTACCGGATGGGGTGAACGTTGAGTTTGTGAAGAGTGAGTTTGATGGGATGCTTCCGAGGCATTTTGGGAAAAGCTCGAATGGGAGCGGTTTTTGGTTTAGGGATGGGACGAGGGTCGTGCCTGAGGATCTGAACGATTTGAACGAAGAGGATGTGAGGCATTATGTATGTTATTATTCCAATCACACACTGATGTCTCTCATTCTGATTCTGATTTACAGGTCGACGTATCCACCTGCCACTACCTCATCGACCTCGACTTTCCCCTCCACCCATCCACGAGCCCGAGCAAGCACGAACCTCGCTATGTAGCTGATACGGAGACCTGGTCGCGTGTACACTGCGTCCCCTTCCTCGACGCGTCGCATTCTTCTGTGCTGACGCGTGCGTTGTGGGTACCTGGGAAGTGGTGGCAGAAGTATAACGAGTTTGGGGAGTATTGTTTGTTAAGGAGGAGGGGTGTGTTTGATGGGTGAACGGTAGCCTGACATTCGCCGACTGAGTCTTTGGAGGTGGGAGGAAAAAATGGTTGCGTCGTTCGGGACATGAGTAATACTTAGAAACTCAATGCATCGCAAAATATATCTGTTATTCCGCTATCTGTCGTATAGGGGGAAACAGCATGCAGTCAGTGCTAATGCATAAGTTTCAAGTACACTATGATTCACTAGGAAAAACGGAAAGGATGGGCAATAACAACCCGTTACCAAGTAATGCACTGAACAGGTCAACCCTATTTTGTACAGTAAAGATTTGATCTCGGTAGATAAAGTGAAAAGGAGAGAGGCGCGTATTGCGATCGACCGGTACGAGCGAGTGTATTGGGTATTCCTAAACGTATCTTTCAGAAAATAGGCCTGTGCGTACGAGTCCGATATACCCGGCTCCCCTGCCAGTGCTCTCCGCTTCAGCTTAAGTTACACATTACCCATCACATCTCCATTGTCCTTGCCTTCACTGATGGTCCTCTCGAGTTCCCCTGCCCATTAGTGACACTCTCAAGCAGAATGGGATTGACTGGCGTGATCGTTCCCAACTTGAACTTTTCCACGCGTCCGAGTCCTTCATTTGCTTCCTTGAGCCTCCAAAGCATCCTGCACCCTTGGAGACTAAGAATCTCTGCTCCTCCTATGACAAAGAAGAATGTTAACGTCTTCGATTGGGTGCCGACAGCTGAGACGGAAAGGTTTGAGATGCTACAGTACACGACACTGATGATCATGATATAGGGAAGGCCCAACATAAATCATTGCAGTGGAAGAGACGGGGATTCAGATTTAAAACAATCTCAGGGTAAAGACATGGGAGGACGAGCTTACGAGACGAAGTAGATCACTTGATCAGAGAGGCTTATTCGCAAAAGTTCGAGGCCTCGTACGCCCATGGAACGGCGCATGATGGATGTTTTGTAGGTGGCTATAGCTAATAGAACAGTTTCAAAGACTAATGGAACCGACCTGGTTACACAAATGATGCGTTTCAGTGAAACAGCATTTATAAGGCATTCAATTGCGCACCAGAATACACTGCGCCAACTATGTGCTGGGCTCCCTGGGTTACTCCCTGCGTCGCCGACCATGCACACGCTCACACCGCCTTCCATATGCTCGGCCGTCCCTTTCAACATGGAATGTTTGTTTTTCAAGTCAGCAAATACCAGGAACATGTCTTGAGTTACACGTGTACCTGCACTGGAGTTCGCGAACGCTTTAGTCCCAATGATGACGCTGGTCCACATCATAATCACGTCAACAGCGAACAATGCTATCATACAGAAAAGGATGATCTTTGTTCGTCGCCATCCGTCTGTTGAAGAAGACAGAAATAATCGGGAATCAATATATGCACTGTCACAAAAACGACTTGAAGAATTAAGTGACATACCTCCAACAAAAAGCACTTTCACCCTGAGAAACAGAATATCTGTTGATTGGAAATTTGATTTTCTATCAGTTCGCCACCTCCAGTGATCTATCAAAACTTTTGGATTCCACACACAGTCCATGCATAGAATGATGATTGTGTCTGAAATAAACAATCAATCATAATCGTTAATTGTAAATTGAAATTGAAAGGCGCCTAGCCTAGTACACACCTACAACATCGGTACCCCAATAAAAAGCAAGACCTATTGATTATTGTCATTGATCCTGCTCATAATCTGACACAAAGACATTTCATTGCATACACCTGTCGAAGTCATAAGAGAGACAACAAACAATAAAGAAGAAATAGAGATTGCCATACTCATCACTGGTAAGTTTTGCTTTCACTTCGAATGTGATGTCAGTGAGTCAATTTATCCGTGTGTGCCACCGTCACGGTGACCATTTTCGAGTTGAAGCACAAAGGACTATAGAACAAAACAAAAAAACGTACTCGCTACAACGCTCATCACAGCCCTGTACAGAGATCCATAACGCATCTGCATAACGTTTGAGTCAATTTTGTTGTTGAAATATGAGACCGTGCGTGCTCACAATGAAGAAGGCAATTTTGTTGCACCTGATTGGTAGGGTCTGGACACGGACAGACGGAGAGTATAATGACCCCCGGCGGGCCTTCAGCACTGACAAGCAAAGATGAAGGAAGTCGAAGTGAGCTTCACGCACCCAAAAGTGCCGTATCTCTTTGTCCAACGTGAGCACTATAAATAATTGAAGAGTCAGAATCAGCAAGGAAATCTCTGGGAGAAGAGGCAAAACACTCAACAGATATCATAGGAAAGCAGTGCCAGAACTGCAGTTAAACAGTAACTCTCGAACAAAGCTTGAGAGAGACTACCGGCATTGTCACTGACTGGGCCGCCCATTCTAAAGTCGTTGAACTAGGACTCGGAGCTAGACCAAGAGTTTATTCCACATATATGTACATTCGCGGGCGTTCAAGAGGTTTCCGGCGCCCCATACTAATCAATCTGCCTATCCACACTTAACACCGGACTCTAGGGCTGTACCCCGTAGCGTTAACGGGCTACGCGTAGTATCACGTAGTTCGACCGGCGCACTACGTGCTACGGGAC